>JAFBJU010001075.1:1267559-1286824 GCA_016785305.1 Colistium nudipinnis
AACCCCCCCCCCCCCCCCCCCAAAAAAAAGATACATCTCGCTCTCTTTCTCGCTTTATGACTCACCCCTTTCCTTTCTAAAAACACACATTGCGGAGACACAATGCTGCAGCCCAGCAGAGCACCCTTTGCCCATAAAAGCATGTGGCACAATCGCAGCGCCTTTGTTCAGTGGCTCAGGTTTGACAGAGCCCTGCTCCACCCACAGTCGTAATGCTGGATAGATAGCAGCCGTGCTAATTGGATGGCTCTGTGTGTGCACGGAGCTCAGTGTCCCCTTGTAGCCCTTCATCTGGCCAGATGCTGCGGATATGGTGGTTGTTAATGTGAGATGCTGCAAGCTTCATCATCTGGTATCAGTCACTCTGTAATTAGGACAGCCCATGGTGGTTCGTTGTAACCTTCTCAAGCCCTGCTCTAACCCCACCCACGCTCCATTGGTGGATGGTGCTCTTCATTCCCAACCATGTGGGGAATAAGATTCTTAAAGGAAGAGGAGGAGGGGAAAGATATCTCACCCAATGGAAGTGACTTTTTATCGCCCACCTTTTTTTGGGTCATACATGGGGATACTTGGGGATGTGCTTTATCAAAGGTGTCTTGTTGTCTGTTGTCAGCGTGTGACAAAATGTTCAGAATAATCTGTTCAAACTTCTACAAAACCCCCAAATCAGTATTTTCATGGCATGTCTTTGAATTTTGCTTGCGGGCACATGTTTGCGAACACATGTGCGTAACACCACATGTGTGCGGTTGCGTGTGTGCGGATGTGTGTGTGTGTGTGTGTGTGTGTGTGTGCGTGTGTGTGTGTGTGTGCGTATATGCTTTATAAAAGGCTGCTTGTGGAGCTAATTAAAAGGCCTTGGGTGAGACAGAACCATTCATCTCGATGATGGGCCCAATCTGTCACTTAACCCACAGTCCTGTGGAGTATGCCGGAGTAAAGGACACGCCATACATTCTCCGTCTCCGCTTCTCTATCTCAAGCACACATATGTCACGGTTGAATATCAGGGTAGTTTTAAAATTCATTGTGGTATCTTCAAAAAAAAAAAATCCAAGGACTTCGTATTTTTTCCCCGCCCACCTCTTCTCCGCCAACGTGATGGAAAGAAATGCCCTCCCCCTGTCAACCTCCCCACCAAAGGTGACAAGAGCAGTTAATGTCGAGGTGTGCAGCCTTTGACGGCCGTATTAAGTTATGCAGGACTCTCCCTCTACATTTTCTGTGCTCAGCAGGGTTTTAGATCACAGGGCAATTTTATTAGCTGTGATGGGAATGACAAAGATTGCTGCCAATGGTATTCGTAATTGATGCCTTTTTAGTATGCACCCCAGGCCTGTATGTCCTTTGGCCTCTCTGGCGTGCCCCTTGCCCCCTGCTCCGTGGGTGAACTCAGGCTGCCTGTCCCCTTGCCCTCTCATTACCACTCCACACCCAGGGGGTGCTGCCAGGGCACAGAGAGGTGAAGCAGCTGGGTGTTGGCACAATGCTATTTCTGTCTGCAATGACACAATCACACATCACATTTTTCACGGGCGAGCAGACCCAATACTGCCTGTTATTGATTGAATATGGTGAAAATCAATTGCGATTCCCTCACCTGCATTGTATTATCCGTTCGAAAGCAGCAGCTTCCTAGGAATATGCAGCTGTAGCTCCCTCGGGAGCAATGCGTGAAGATGGCTGGGCTGAAAATGTCCTGGTAAACCACATTTGCAGGACCTAGACAGCATGTCACTCTGGGAAACATCCTTCATCACATGTGTTAAGACAAAGGTAGAGTTGTGAAATGTTTGGTGATTTAATGTCACTTTGGCATTTTTGTTTGATTGTCTTCCCTGCATCACAGGGTCATCCCAGGTCTCTCTGCCCCTTGCCCCGAAACGCCCTCCCACCAAGCAGTTAAACTGGTTTCTCCTCTCTGTTTGCACCTTTCAAGATCACATTACAATAATTACCACCTCTGAATGTTTTGGCACAGCAAGCACCGGCTAGATCTTCCAAATCCACTCATGAACAATAGGGGCACAGAGCGTACCTGCCCATTGAATCATAAGCCCCGGTCTTTTGCTTTACTTTCCACACAGGTTTAGAATTGTAATGTGGGGTATGGCATCAGAGTAAGAGCAATGTCAGCTCCCATTTCTTATTTATCTTGGGAAAGGAATAATGCATGCGCTGTCAACCTGTTCTCTGTCTGATCCTTTGTTAGTATTCTTCATGTTAGTGTGTCCGCTTGTGCGTGTGCTGGGAGTGTGATTGCTTGCCCATGTGTTCCAACACCTGCAGAGCAACATGTGTGTAATTTTTTTTCATTTTATGGGACAAAGAGTTCATTCCCCGAAGGGAAATGTTGCACTGAGACACGTAGGGAGCAAGGGGTCACTGGAGAGGGAGGGTAGGTAGAAACCCTCACCTCTGCATGAACCTCCAGCTAGTGAGGGAAGCAAACAGAGGGAAGGGGGGGTGGGTGGGGGCTTGGGTGGGGGGGGGTCGAGACTTGAGCTTGAACATACGTCTGCAGGCCTAAGACAAATGATAGGGATTTCCTCTGCCTTACTGACCACGTCTGACTGTCTCAGCCCTTATCTTTTATCTGTCCGTCTGGTGTTCTGAGGATTGGAAGTACCGTCTAACTACCTTGCATGATACCTGTAGTTTTGGAATATAATAAACAGGGAATGGTAAACACAATCAAAGAGATCAGAGAGAACGTTGGCAGTAATGCTAGCTGTCAAAAGACCTACCTCATTATAGTCCTCTCTCTTCTTTAGACAACTATTCTCATAAATGTTGGAAAGTACAATGTTCACAGTAAAAATATGTTCCAGGAAATAAAAAACAAAAATCTGGAATGAAATTTCTTTCGTACAGCACACATTAACTATTCCAACTCTGTTATTGGGCAGGTGGAAAGCCAGTATATTTAAAAGTCTTAACAATTCTGCTCTTTAACTCGAACAGTTTGCTCTCGATTTGCAAGCACTTTTTTTAATCTGCCAAAGAGTACATTTCACAGACCTGCTCCAGAATGGGACTGCTGTTAGATTGTTCATGGTGTGAAGTGTGTGTGAGCTGGGTCTGTTAATGGAGTGAAGCAACATGAATCTCTCCACAGGGTAGACCTGATGTCAACATTGTGGAGATATGGGCCATGGTGTGTGCGTGTGGGTGTGTGCGTGCGCGCGTGTGTGTGTATGTTCTGCTGGGTGATGGATGGACGGAGCCGGGGGTTAAAGAGGGGTCACTCTGTTTGTTTTGTTGTGTTTAGGTGGAGATGGGCCGAGGAGGGCCTCCAAGCTTTACTCTTTGTTAATAGGGTCTGTTTTCCACACTTCATCACCACACCCTAGTATGCAAGTGGAGTAAGTCTAATAGGATGTGTGTGCAACATCTCCCCCTCCGTCTGTCTGTCTTTCCCTCCTTCACACGCACACGCACACGCACACACACACGCACCCACCCACCCACCCACACACACACACACGCACCCACCCACCCACCCACCCACACACACACACAGATAAATGTAGGAGTGTTGAATATACTTAATCATTATCTTCAGGTAAGTGTGAATGATTGTAGTTCGTAATAAGTAATTGGTCCCCCTGGTTGCAGCTTATCTGGATTGTTCCACAGCACATGTCCGTCTGTTCATTTATCAGCAAAATATCCTTTAGCTTCCCTGTCTTCCTGACAGTGGACATTCTATTAGTCCTCACTGTATTGTCCTAATGGAACAGTGAGAAAAACGCAGTAATGGTTGAGACCAATGGCGGAAGTAAATACATGCTCATGGACTCAGTGGAGTAGCCTTTTATCCCTGCCTATCATCTATTTTCTCAATAAGCTGGATAAGAGAAGATGAGATCATTCTTTTTTGATATTATCTTATCTTATCTTATCCAGCTTACTGATAAAATAGATGATAGGCAGGGACAAAAGGCTAAGGTATCTACTGATATTCGTTGCCATATACATACAATATACATACATACAATTGGTTGCCATGGTTTCCCTTGTCATCTGAGTTATCTATTCTTATCTATAACAGCTCATAACTTATGCTTATTTGAGGAGGGGGACCTACTGTACAGTTTATTATTATTATTTATTGACAATTTATATTGACAGGACTCAACAATATAGGGAAAGGGGGAAAGGCTTAGAATTTGTCTATGTTGGGTTTACCAAGGTTTATTAATATTTTTTTATTTATCCCAAGAAAATTAACTGCTTTACCTCTGTAAGCATGCCTCTTTTTTTTCCTTTTTTCCCCGCAAATCTGCCACCTTCATGCTCCGTGATTTCTTTGCAGCTGCTGTTGTGGCATACTTAAATTCCAGTCAGATTTGTGACCAAGAGTGAGACAGTTGGCTGAATTTGAAACGCTGCATTGCTTAACATGAACATGTGTTCCTAGTCAACTTCCCCCAGATAGACAAAGTTTTGTGGCTCATGAAATTATGAATAAGTGTTAAATCAAAGATGCAAAGTGCTGTTCACCTGTGTGAGGTTGCTTCTGACAGTTGCCGTGGCTCCCTGTATGTGCATGTCGGCGGCCTCTGTAATCAAACTACATGTAATAGCCAAAGCCCTCACCTGGAACGAGAAAGAGCACTGGGCCATATCCTCACTTTCACGCTAGACTGTCCCCAAATAAACTCGGTATACGTTAGCAGTGCTCCTGTGCAAACCCCTGTCACATTTATCTTCTCAGCCTGACTTGGCTTATCTAGGTTCCAGCTCGTCAACTGTGGCGAATTATCATATAAAGGGAGATAGGCGGCACATTGCTTGTCATAGTTTGTGAGCTTTGAGAAGCGCAGGAGCTAGGCACTTCTGTGATGCTGTGTGTTGCCTGAACCTATGTTTAATCTGTGTTGGGTTGAGTGTTCAAATGTGAGAGACCATGTTTGTGCACACATTTTTTCCTCAGCATAAGCGTCTTCATTTTAGATTTCATGGAATAAGTCATGATGGATCTGTATTCCATTCATTTTCCCTGGCATGACTCTACCTCTGTATCAGATAACTGGATATAGATATTGTTTATTTGTCTATGTCAACTTTATACACAAGGGAACCTGATGCCAGCACAGTCCTGCAGCTGAGAGGTAAGCAGAAAGCTGTATTGGTTAACCTTCCAGAAAAGCAGAGAGGATAAAGTCGGGTATGTGATTATTACAGAAGATATTCCTGTTGCTATTACTAAGCCCTGATGTGTCAGAAGTGTTGTATTTCACAGAAAAAGGCCTTATGTCTACCTGAACAGCTAGTATAGCTCAAAATAGTCAACTCTTGGAAACAAAGCAATTCATTTGTTGTAAACCGACTGAACCCCGCCGTCGATTCAGGGGCGGAATCACAGTGTGTCAGTTATGATAAACTTCGTGCGGGGAGACCGTTTTCTAAAGGATGAAAGCGTTCCCATCGTACATTTCCCTGAGGATGTGATTGCTCCCAAAGCAGCTCTCCTGCCAACAGAGATTTGGGAGATTCCAGGAGACCTTAACTTCTCACTGAACATGATGGAGGGCAATGGGAATACAAGGGGGAGACGGCCTTAACCAGCATGACATCAAAGTGAATATTTCCTCTTTTCCCCCCCCTCTTTTCATCTTCCATGGATTCCCTCCGACGAAACACTTCTATGAGGCCTTATTCGCTGACAGATATGTTGGTGATAATTAGGTTTGCAATAAAAGAGCAGCAGCCATTTGAGGATATCCTCCCTCTTTTGAACATTGCTCTTCAAGGGAAACTTTGAGTAACTTTTTGATTCCTCAAGTTAAAAAGTCTGAAAATAAACTGACAACAGCGTATCTCTTAGTTCTTTTTTCCTCTCCTCTCCCCGTTTAATAACCCTTGTCTTTCCACACATTTCTTCACACCTACTCATTTTTGCAGCTCAGCTCTGTCATTAGCTGGTACGGAGGTGGCTGTGTGGTGCATTTTGCACTGTAGTCTCCCCTCCTTCCGCAACTATTTGGCTCAGATGCAAATAACTGTTATGTTAGAGCAGCAGGTTATCTGCCCCCATTTCTCTCCACTGCTTCCTAAATGAGGCAAGCAGACATATCTGGGAGGTCTGTGTGCCGCTCACCGTGAGCTGTTGCAGTGTGTAGCCTCACTACCTGAAAAGAATCGATGCTCTGCAGACTGGCAGAGTTTTCTCTCACTCACTCTCATGTAGTCCTTATCCACACAGGCTTAGACTACATAAGGATCAGTCTAGTGAAATGATTATTAACAACATGTGCATTTCGCAGTTGTAGTTTACAGCTTGGTGATTGGTTTTGGCCAAAGTTTGACATTGCCTTGTCGGAAGGTGAAAGTTCATGACTTTAAATAGATAGGTAAGTGTGGGGTGTTCTTTTCAACACTTCAACACGTTCAAGCTCCTCTTAAATAGCGGGCCCTAAAACATGCTTCCTTTTCAAAGCAAGGTCAACATATGTAAACATAGCCACAACCCGTTTTTGTTCTATTTAAGGATAGGAAGATAGTAAGGTCAGTGATGTTATGCTTAAGCATAAATAGACAGTTGCCCTGTATTGGACAGGTGTTATGGTAAGGTAAATGCATCTAAAAAGCATTCCATTTTAACCTTCCATATTCGATGGACTATTTTCCCATAATAAATCATTAGCTATGTCTTTCCTGTGACACATTCAACATTAATTATTGTAACGATTGAATACATAAATTAACCGTGAGGCCTTGCCCCCTATGATTTATTACTCCAATTATTATACCAATTTCAGTACTGATGTTGTGTTCCTAATGTGTCTGTGCATACTTTGGCATGAGTCTATGAGTGTGTGCATGCAAGTTTGTGAACAAAATTTAAGAATTTAGTCACACAAACTACTTTTCATCTTTGTATCACTGTCTTTTCAATGACACACATCTATCCTAGTTCATCTTTTTTTCACAAAATTTCAAGTGGGATAGAAAAAAAATATTTCAGCACACCAAAGCAAGTCCGGCTTAGAGTGGAGGGGCAGTTTACTGGCCTAGAAGTGAGAGCTTTAGTAGACATAATCTCTTTTATGCCTTTAATTTGGAAGGATTAGTAACCTGCATTCTTCTCTCTCATCTCATTCAAACCAGCCTTTTATGGAAGGACACTGCTCCCCTCATTGCTTTTTGGCTACTTATTTGACTCTAGTCATTCTGTTTATTTATTTACTTGATGTTTGGATTGGATTTAGGAATTGTTGAGTTATCAAGGTAATGTTAATAATGACAATAATAATTGAGCAATTAATAATGTTAATCTATCCTCAAAAGTCCAACTGACGGTAACTATGCCAGAACAAAACATTTGATGAATAAGTTATTTGTAAAACACACAATTAAATGACAACATTTATATATTTTTTTAAATCAATTAGCGTTTCTGGATAGGTGTGTATTTTATTGTATGCCTTGATTATGGATGCAGCCCCTCAGGTGTCATTAGGGAGAGGGGATGATTACCAATCATCCTTTATTTTGGGGGCTTTTCTGCTGTGTGATTGTATGTAACGATAAAAACAATCACTCACTCATTACACCCACAGACGCACGACACCAATCCAGCATGATAAATTCTTATCACCTACTGTTGTCCTCCATTGATCTGGCAAACAGAGGTTTTCATTGATTGCGGTCACCCGCAGATTGCAATCAGAGCGATGCGCAGTCCAAAGTCTTCTTCTTTAAGCCCGAGGACACAAAAGACAGATGCTGACTTGTACAATTTCTGAATCATAATCTCTCCAGACTCCACCCTGCAATTTGGCTTTTCCACTGAAGGTCCTCTGCTAATGCATCTTGTTATATCGGTCTCAAGTGTTTATTGTGTCTTTTGAGTGCCGGGGAAGGGGCTGGAATGATTTGAGTTATTTGGTTCTGCATAGATCATTGTGTTTGATGATGAATGACTGCCATACAGCATTGTAATTGCTAACAGATTATTTCAATTTTCCACTGCATAGAAATAGAATGATTTATTAATATAAGCATAGTTCCTATTGTGTTTTCAGACTTTGTACACATTTTTATTTATGTTCTCATTTGATATCCACTTCAACACATTGAACAGACTGCTGCTCCTCTGATGATTTACATTGCATTCATCTGTATGCCTGCAATGATTAAAACTCTTTAAGAGAATAGAGTACGATATGTAGGATGCCGTTTTTACCACTGTATTATAGAGAAATATATCCTATATTGTTGTCTTCACCATTTTGACTGCTGGCTGCGCATCTCAGGCCTTTTCCAAAAAAAAGAAGCTTTGAATACATTCTACAATTTCATAACAATCTTTTTCATATTTCTCCATGTTTCTTCTTTCCTACAATATAGACGAGAACTGAGAAGATGGAGCCTTTCTGCTTATTCTCTGTTATGCATAATTATACAATATTGGCGATGAAAGATGAGGGAATGGCCTTGAGTCCTAAAAGACTGATGACCTTGTCCTTCTATCATTTACTTCTAATCTCTGTTCTGATTTGAAGTAAATTGTGTTGCTTCGAACATCTCCAAACAGCTCCTTGCCTCCCCTCCATAAGCCAGCACACTAGCTCTCCTTGAAGAGGCTTGTTAAAGACTAACCACTGATGAAATGCCAAGGGCCTTCCCAGGTCTGTCCGGAGTGCCCTCTTGACCTTTGTCTCTTTAACTCCAAATTATGATGTATTTAAGGACAAAGGACTACTAATGGCTTTGCATGTACTAAACATCTGTGCTGCTCTCTGATCAAAGGGCCATTTACAACAGGACCCTAAATATGCTCACAGGAAGTAGTGGTGAGTAAAAAGGGTCAGGGGTCAAGGCGAGCGTGTGAAGCGGACCTGTGGCTAATTATTGGCTTGGAGAGCCTTTGTACTGGGGGCAGCTGTAAGACTAAAGCACTGAGGTCTTTAATATCCTGTTTGCAAAACCTAAATGTTTCTCTGTATCGGAGAGGAACATTCCAGCAAGACAGAAATGGAGGCTGTCCCTTTGATGATGATTGGGCATGTCCTCCAGTACTTGAAGGAGATTATAATCTGCAATGCAGGTACCATAAGACTGAATGCGGTGCTCACGATCACAGTTAGGATCCTTTCACAGTATTGTGGAGAGCGATAGTTGATTGGAAGTCAGGCTGCAGGGGCAGTGTTTTCAAAGCGACGGAGCATTGTCTCCGTTTAGAGTTGTGGCTCCATTCCTGCGGTGTCAGAAATTATACAGTTAGTCTGAAATGACAGAATCCGCTGTTTGGACTTGACTTGGCCACAGAGTGCAGTGATGTTTAGTTCAAAACCCCTCAATTTGCTCAGACTTAAATGAGACATTGAGAAGTCACCAGACATTCCTGAAGTGAGTGAGCAATCATCATGCATTGTCAGGGCATCGAAATGATCGAGGAAAGTAATCAAATACTGACGCACCTCAAAGGTGGAGGAAAGGTTATCACAAGCTGTGCTTATTGGAAAGTGAAATCTTTCTGGGAACTCAGGTGTCATAATTCTGTTTTGCTTTTAGGTGAATTCCATTATGCTTCTTTTGGGTAAATGACTAAGTTGCTTGAACAATATCAGTCCTTAAAGGCAAGTTTGGCATGATTCTCGAAATGGTTTGTATCATGAGTCATTTTAATAATTTACATTGGAAGACTGGAACAGCTTAAGTACTTTTAATTGAACAGTTATGTTCTGAAAGTCAATAAGTTATTAACCTTGTAGATGAATACCGTTTGAATTGTTACCTTTACGTGCTGGAAGGCCTGTGTTACCGTTACAGCACGACTTGATGAGAAATGAAATATCCTGGGAAAGACAGAATGGCATTGTCTAGGTAAAAAGCAGACTTTGTCGTCCTGTCTGTTTACCCCTAAATTTAATTGTCTGTCACTTTGACAAGTTTCTTTAAGAAAGATGGTAATAAAAGTCAGCCTCACTGCAAATTATAGTAAACCTCGTGAACACTGGCAGCCACACAGAAAGCTTTTTTAAAGGTGGATATTTGGAATTATTTATGAAGTGATAATTGTATTAAGAGTTATTCAGTCAAGGCTGCAGTTCATTTATAATCAGGACCTTTTGCGCTCACCGTCAGAAGATTGTATTAAATAATTACCAGATCCAGTCTTCACTATATTGTATATTATTTTAACAGTCGGAATTCGCAAAGGAATGTCCTGACATATTACCAGGAGGTGGAAAAAATAGTAAAATTGATGATCTTCAGCAGAACCAGAATTGAACCTATGAATTCAGTAATATACAACAGTGTACATTCATAACTGGGATCATGCTGTACTATTCCTTTGCACAAAAACCGCTTTACCTCTCCTTTCCTTCAATTTTCACAAATGTATTAGAGAAATGTATTTTGTTTATATTTTCTCATCCTTTTTTCCTTCTTCTCTTTTCTTATATTATTTTGCTTATGTCTCTATAGACTATGTTTCTGTCTCTCTGTGACAGAAAGCTCTCTCTCCGTCTCCCTTTTTCTCTAATTGGCTCGCTCCCCTTTCTCTCTGCCTGTTGGATAATTGGACATGCAACCCCAACCCTTGCGTCCCAATCAATGCAGCCCCCTCTGCATTCCACTCATCTTCTCATCCCCAGCATACCCGTGTCTCTATGGACCCGTCTGTGACCACCAGATCAAAAGGAATATAAAATGTTACACTGTCCAAACACTTTGCAGCTCAGCCTGCTCTCACCTAGCTCACAACAACCAATGTCTGTATGGGGTGGATTTGTATATCCAGTATATTGTATCCAACATCTCCTTCCACAAACTCAGCCCCTTGAGACGGAGAACAACATGTCCTTCAGCAGTACATGGGGGACAAGGTAATTCATTTTGGGGTAGCCCTGCTGGAATTATTCATTAGGTTTCAATATCAAAATATTCCTCTCTGCCCTGGCCCTTAATAATTGATGCTTTGCATTCATCTTCATTGGTATAGGGAGCAGAGGAGTCATCCATCTCTATAGGGAGTCTTGGTTTAACTACTGCCGAGCCCTAGTGTTGGTTGTTTGGGTATACCAAGGTAAGGCAAGAGGGAGGGGACAAAAGAAGGAGGGCGTGTAGCTTTATCACGTTGACAAGTGGGCCCCCCATCTCCGGCAAGAAGGCCGCTCAAAGTAGGAGAAGGCTGACTTGTTGACCTTTGGGAAAGGACCATTGGTTTCAGATTGAGTGATGGTGTCAGCCGCTAGTGTAAAACACCTCTATTAGGAATGCCTGGCATGCTTGGGCGCTTCTAATTATGAAGAATGCAAAACAACAGTCAAGAGAGACAGGAGAGGTCGCCTCGCAGTCAGCCATATGCCAGACTTACTCACCAGCTACTGCTGTGTGGGACCCACCACCGCGTGACTTCACTTCTTACCACACATACATTACCATACCGGTCGGACACAGTCTGTACCTAGGCTTTGGACTGCCAAATTGTATGAGCTACCACCAGCAGCCATTCCTGAGAGTTTCATTCTGGTACTTACACATTTTTGTTTTGCTTGGTATCGTCTGTCAGAAAACTCAGTGTTCTAAGCACAGCCAGCAGGCACGACCAAATCCACTTGCGTTTGAGCTCACTGAGTGGGAGTTCAGACATTCCCTGGAGTCAGTCTAAGATAAAAGTGAGATCAAGCCAAGAAACTGGACCCAGAGAAAAATAGCTCAACATTGGTGCTTGCTCGAAACAGCCGATGATGCAAGCCATCTGTGTGCAATTTGACTTGACTGTGTTGTCATCCCGATCCTCCCCCCAAGGTATCACTGTGAGGGGAAAGGCCCTGTAACATTATCAGCGGATATGTATGCATAGCTACTGGGCAGTCGGTGATGAAGGCCGGAATGGAGAGTGAATGGTGTTTGTGAGATATTGCCTCTGAAAGACAGAGGTCAACAGCGGAAACACAAATACGATTGCGTCTCCAGGAGCTGGAACTCCGCTGACCAGTGACTGAGAACCCATAGCTCAATAAAAACAGACCACAGAGAAGTGCAGTGGAAATGCTTAGACAAAGGGCAGAGGCAAGCTGGAAAACAAAAAGATCACTGTAAATCCCATCGATGGTTTTCTACTGGTTTATGCCCTCGTTCTGTTGGGGATGATATTTCAACCACTTCATATCTTTCAATGAATAAAAACTGGATACATACAGTGGTATATTTTGAGGGATGATTAAGTGTTAAATCTCAATGTATATAAAAAGTATTCCCCGTGTGCATGTTCAGAATAGCCTGACTGGCAGATTTGTCATCTCATATAGTTTTACTGTCACCAGCCCCCATAAAACATCTCTATTTATTTAGGGGCAGCCAAGCGTTGCTGTTGGTCCCAAAGGAATGTCCTTTTGCCTACCCCAGTAACCTTGAGCCCCATGAAGGAGGTCAATCTGAAACACGGGGGGATAAAAAGAAAGGAAATAATAAGGTAGTAAAGGAAGAGGGTTTGAAAATGATAGCGAGAAACGAGGGAACACTGGCAACCAGGTGAAATTCATCGACTGCATTTTTTCTTCCTTCTTCTTCTTCATCTGCCCTGAGAGATCTGATCACAAGTGGACGGCTCAAACTTTGTCAGGATGGGAAATTCCTCCTGAACGTGTCTCCTGTGACCTATTTCGATCGAATCTCATTTCCCAGCTCTTTATGCAAATAAAAGACAAACAACAAAGATACACACACAACGTTGTTTTCATCTAGTCAGACTGTACAGATGTATCGGCTGTCCATGTGTCTGTTAGTGTCGGCCTGTATGTGTACGTGGGGTGGCTGTGTGATAAATACTTTCAGCTCATCGTGAAACTGTAGCTGCTCAGAGGCCTTTAATGCAGCACACATGTAAAAAAAAAAAAAAAAGTGGTTACATGTGTTGTCACCAGTGATCACATCTGAAGACACCTTTAGGTGCCTTCACACCCGTATTTCATATCTGTGTATTTTCTTCTTTAAACCATTTCTTTTCTTTTGGTGGGAAATGATCAAGGCCCAGTAGGGAGTCACAGACAGGGGAGGGGGAGAAAAATAGTCACAAATGAGGACCAGGTGTGTGGCTAATCAATTTCATGGAGTTTGGTTTTGCACGGCTGAATGCTGAAGGAGACTGTCATAATTGGGCCACCATTTCAGACAGGTAATGGCTTTGCAGCATTCATTCTTTATAAGGCAGACACACAAGAGACACACATTCCTGCGTGGACCAATGGAAATCACAGGCCAGTGAACACAATTGAGACAGATAGGTTTGTGGCATTTCCTAGTAACCCCTATGCTTTAAGGGACCGTTGTAGGCTAGTTCATTCGTCATAAGGGGAGGGCTGTTTGGAGGAGCTTTTCCCTGGTTGTGGGCAGATTTATCTCAGTGTACGACTCCCGGACAGCTTTATAATAGCTAGATGAGCTGCCCAGAGCTGCAGGTGCTGCAAAGTCAACGGAGCTAAACAAAGCAAGACAAAGCATCAAATAGGATTGAAAATATTCAAATATGACCTTATCAGAATCTATGGATGATTATATCCTTAACTTCTACATTAGGTTGAAAGTAGGTTGAAGTTTTATTCTTAAAATGACATTGTGGCACTTATTACTGCGTGGCAACCTTTGTGTGTCTGGCTGAGCACTGAGCTGCTCTTGTTGATAATTGTCATTTAAGTGACATGCTGCCCATAAGCTCTAAAGAATACTAAATTAAATTAAGATTTGTTTTTACCTAAGTTGGTCCCAATTAACCATTGTTCTGCAGCAGCAGTAGGGTAAGTCGAAATAAATCGACATGCAATGGCATTTACTCTCACGCACATTTACTCTCACGCACACACACAGCACACAAAAGAACATGCATTTCCCTTTTTTTCCTGCCTTAATGGATCCAATTACTTTATCATAGACTGCCAGCACTACAATATGTTGAACCAGTTGTGATGGTAATTCAGTTGTTTTTAATGGACACGCTCTCAATAATGAACCCTGTGGGGGGAGAGATTTTCCAGACAAATTGCAACTCACATGGTGAAGGTAGATTATGCTAATAGGACGTGCAGAGAGCCTGTCATGTCTCGAGAGGTAGCGGATGCAATATATTTATATATATTCCTTTTTTAATGGAGGAACCTTTCTTATAAATGCTCTTAGTCGTGTACATTAATTGTTTATTCATAGCACCAGAAATATGTCTCAGTATATTAACATACGAAGATTCACAATTTTGCGGGGATATCCCCTGCTGAGTTCTTTATGGTATCTTTTAGCAGTTTACATTGTTTATTAGTCACAGTTTGGATCCATGACTTTCTCAACTGCTTTTATTTGGGGGGAGTGAAATGATGACAACAGAGCAGATGGCTTTGAGAATCCATTCTGAAGTGTTGAGGCAGAGTTAACATAAACCCGCTGTAAAAAAAAAAAGATTCCTTCTGGTCCATTCACCCAGATTAAGTATCATCTCTCTGTAGTTTCTGACAGGCTCATGTTCATGGCTTGTCTCCTGACCAGCCATCAAGTTTCCTCACCCCCCTCCCCCCACCCAGGATCCCGATCTCTGACACTTACCAGACAGAAGCCTGAGATCGGGTCCGCCGGACACAGACGAGGTCACTGTATCCTATTTCACCCGAGAGGATGAATAGATCTGGGGCAACGGAACGCACACTTCCCCCAGACCGCCTAGGGCACCGCAGTCCAGAGAAAAGACGGAGGGAGAATACGAAAGAATGACTGTAGTGCATTCCTGAAAGGAGGAGAGATAGGATTGAATGACAGGGCAGGACGGGGGGGCGCTGGTGACACTGGCAGTCGGTGGGATAGAGTTTTCTCTCTGAAAACCAGGCTCAGAAAAAAAACAATGACTTTGTCATCTGTCTGGAAGGAGAAAGCAGAGACAGGGGGTCCTGCGCTGTGAAGCGCTGTGGCTTCACGGGAATGCCTTTAGCGTAACCCTGCCTCGGCTCTCATCGGATACTTCGTGGCTCCCCTCATAGGCTGTAACATGAATCAAACGCTATCGCTGCATCAATTAAAGCGGCACACTCGCTGACTCTGAAGCTCCCTCGTCGTAGCTTAAAACATAGTGAATGAGAAGAATATGGCGAATAATGCAGGTCTGTGTGCCGGGATAACTTGTCTTGTCCTCAGGCCATTATCTACATTAGATAAAGATCAGCATTCTTCCTCTCCACAGATGTGGGTCAAGAAGCCACAATGGTGCGAGTAGCATTTGAGTCCTGCTTCGTTTGTCTTATTACCCATCACCGTGTATTGTGATTTTTCTGCCTTTGCACCTCGTAGATCAAATTGAGTGCCTCGCTCCACTTTGTCTCTTCTACTCCACTGCACCCACAGAGCTCAGATAAAATCAAATCAATGACACTCACAAGGTTTCATGTGTATTACTCACTAAAACATTCACAAATCAGGTCATACATTTTCTTTAATAAGGGGGGGGCACACTTTAACTAGTGGATCCTTTCAATTATTTTCTTTCAAAGTTTGGAGGAAAATTTAAGAATATGCAAAAACCCATTGAACTAACCTTAAGTAATATTCAATATAATAGTACAGTATTAAAGTGCTCTGCACAGTAATGTCACTCTCTCTAACACAAATAACACCAATTCTGATGCACGCGCTGTGCAAGTTAAATAACATACAGGAAACAAGACATTTACGAAATTGTCCATAGGGAGTTGGGGCCAGGTCTTAGACCCTCTGAATGAGACATTATGGTGGGAACTGCCGGAGACAGAGATATTTATCAGCTCAGTCTGCAGCATGCTGACAAACACAGGTCAAGTTGTCTGTACCCAGTAGCTGCACCAGGGGCCCACCACACCCCTGCTGATACAGTCCAATATCACACTTCCCACTGCTGATTACTGATGTTTCTTGGTGGTACTTGGTGAAGTGGGCCAAAGGATATTCCCCCACTGCTGTGGGACAGGAAGAGGCTAAATAGAAACCAATTACATATGATTTCAGGTCCATTAGCTGCTTTCTTCTTCTACATTAGAATGTATATTATCTTTGGGAAAAGGAAATCATGGGAGGGCTATCACGGACTGCTTGGTAGTCAGGATGAGGGGTTCTTGTATATTTTTGAAAACACAAAGTGTGTTCCTTCTATTTTGAACTGGTACATTTGATTGGATAAAGATTGTTTCTTGGTACAGAGATATTTTTTGCACATAGAGACGTGCACTAAGGGGTGGCTGACACGGGAGATGGGAACGCATGGGCCTTGCTGAAAAGGAAATTGAAAAGAAACAGAAAAGCAGGAGTCAGATTTCATGAAATAATAGCTATGACAGAAATGGGGAAAAGCAAAGCGGCACACAAACCAAGAATGATGTTCTTCTTGGTTCAAAGAAAAAAGAGGCAGGAGAAGACAAATGAATCGGTGCTAGAACAAATGCGCCATTGTGAAGGCAATTTCACTTATACATTATGTAGCTGGAAGAAAATTTCCGCTGTGAAACTATTATTGTGAGCTTGGGTTGGCCGGGTAGAGCAGAAATCTGACTTAGATTTCCTTGACTACAGCGCAGTGTGCTGCTGCACTGTCCCCTCAGTTCCCTTTCTTCTAGGATTTTCGAAAGGGAAAGACATTTTTTTTTCCCTCTTTGTCAAGAGAGAAGTTCAAACCAAGCGTGGCATCCTGGATCAGGTCCATGTGCCTGTGGCCTCTGTGATGTCATGGTGACCTGCCAAGGATTCTGTTCCAGAGGGAGGAACTAACTGTGAACCAGCACTGATGTCTTATACTGGACCCTCAGGGCACAGGTCAAAGGGCTACTGGCTGGCGCTGTCAACCCTGCTATGCTTCGTAGACTTAACACACGCGCGGAGGCACGCAATATCCATGCACGAGTAGTCAAGCTCATATAGTAGGACACCCACATCACATCACCCCGGCGAGTGCTCTGTTGCATGCTCATGGGTGGACTGGAGCGGGGGAGTTGTCCATTTTGGCTTTTATTGTGTTGTTCTATGCATTAGCCCAGGGCTCATTATGGACTTATTCAGGGCGTGGGTGGATGAGGATGCATGCACGAAACGGTGACAGAGGGCTTTTAGCACACTGACGAGAAGGTGGAGGGCCCCTCCAGCCTGGGCAATGCTCCTCCAACTCCTGTGAAGTGGCCATGGATTGCTCTTACTACATCATTCACGTTGATCACTGCCAGTCCTTACTTCACCCATCCCAAACAATGGCTTTTGTAACTAGTAGTGACTCCTTTGAACATAATTTGGGGTACATTAGTGAGAGACGCAGCAGTGTTTGCTTAACAGTGCACCTAGTGTGCTGCGTGACATTTGTAATACAGGTAAGCATACTGTACTGAAGATAGAGATTTTATATATTACTCATAGGTGAACGTGATGCTTCATGTAGTCCTAGAGGTAATTTAATTTATTCTCAAATTACTGAATATCTCTTACAGAAAATAAAAAAAATGTTCCTTGGTTTGGTAAATGAATTGTGTCTATCTGTTTGCTTGCCTTGTGCCTTTATGTTATGGTACACGAGAATGCAATTAAATTATATTACTGTATATAGGAGCAATTTACAGAAATAAGGCAAATTACTTTCTTACGTTTTTGGAAGTGGGCCAAGTTAAAACTACTTTCAGTTTTTTACAGTTCAAGCTGGTGTCCAGGCTTTGTCAGAAAGTACACCGATTTAGAATTACTTTGCTCTTTTCAGGCTGCTGCAGAAAAAAAAAACTTTAGTTTGCACAGTTAACTCATTTGTATTTAAAAAATGTGAAAGTGTTTAGAACGGGGGACACATTCAAATTTGCATATACCTCTGCCTTACACCTTAAGTTGACGTTTTTTTGAGTCAATCATAGCCAGTTTTATTTTCATGGCTTATCTCAGCATAAAAAGGAGGACATACAGTAAAATGCCGCATGGCTTTGTCTGTCACCGCTGGGAGAAGATGCACTTCTGTGATTGGTTAATTCCCCGTGTTGCTGTTCAAGAATCATGCTTCAGCAAGCAGAGGGAAACCGCTGTGATGTACAGTATGAGAGTCATTATTTTACAGTATCGTGCTGATGGCGTGTAGTTAAGGAGCCATGGTGAAATAGATGGTGACAGATGGAGGGTCAGACAGCAGGACTGTAAGGAGTGCCCAGCTGAGTTTTTAGCCACTCGATGACAGAGCTGAGGCTGGAGCAGTGTCTGGCATGCGTGGGATGTCTCTGTTGACTAGTCAAGGTTTCCACTCACTTAACTTTGTTGTAGCCTTGTCAGGAGGTAAGGTGTCCACTTTAGCACCAGTCAATCACAGTGTCACACTCCCTTGGTTTTCAGAGTCTGCACCTTATTTCTCCTCTCTGACGTCTTCCCCAGGGGTTTTGCTGCTAATGAGACAGGATGGAAATAAAAACGAAGAGAGCAACCACAATCAAATCAAATAAAACAATACAGGAATGAGAGCAGCTAAATATATATATATACTGTATTTTTGACATTAGTTGTCTCTGAATAATTAATCTTCATAATTGAAAAAAAACACACTGCCTTTTATGATTTCATATCTTGCAGCAAGTTTATGCTAAGGAGTCCTTTCAGAAAGCAGAGTAACACCACAAACCTAAGAAGGCTGTTGTGTGTGTGGGTGTGGGTGTGAGTGTTTGGTTGGATGTGCGGGTGGCTGGGGGGTTGTGGGGTGTTTTCCATCCTCAACCCAAACACACTAGAGCTCTCGAGTCATGATTTGTCCCCTGTATGTATATTTTCACTGTCTCAGATTTGATACCTGACCTCGTGCCAATTAACGGTGCCTGGGAACCTTAGCAGAGCAGACCGCAGTGGATATGCACCGTGGCATGAACGCTCCTCAGAGTTCCTAGAAATATTTGCTTTGTTTATATCTCAATATGAACACCTTGTCAGACGTGGTAGGGCTGGTCAACCAAACCCTTGAATGTCCTTAAAAGCGCTGGTCACCTTAAAGCTGTCTTCCATCACAAAGCCTGTGTGGTGAGACCACAGAGTGATCAGTATGATAAAAGAGGACCTGGGTTATTGAGCTCACATCCATCGCCACTTCAAAGAGCAGCAGAATCTATAGGAGCATTTGCCATTGTCTGTTGTGCAGGTGTGCTGCCTCCCACGGGCTATGAAGCTCTCAGAAAACCACAGAGAAGGATTGCTTAGATGCTATCTCTCCCAGCTACAGACAACATGGTGGGTTCTCAGACAATAGAAGGCATGTGGACTCTGGTGCTGCCAGCGTGGGGGGGGGGGGGGGT
>JAFBJU010001075.1:1286843-1336417 GCA_016785305.1 Colistium nudipinnis
GGGGGGGGGGGGGGGGGGGGGGGGTTGTAATCAGGGTAAAACTTTGTGGGTAGAGCCATTGGTTCAGGGGAATGCAACATCTTTTTCGTTTTTATTGAGGTTAAACATATGTGCAGAGTTTTTCTTTCTGACATAATGCGACTTGGCTGTGCCTGCTTCATCCAATGTTCCAATGAGATGCAAATCAGGTGGAATGAAGTTTCTTAATTGCCTTGTCACTTGCCACTTGTGGACTGCTTGGCTATCTTGGTACTACTGTGGTTTGTAGCGTGACCCGACACCATATATTGATTTGGTCGCTCTGTCAGCTGAGGCGATCATAGAGACTTAAATGCTAAAACTGTCAGAGCCCAACACAGCTCGCCATCTTTCACTTCTGGTGACGATTGCGTAGGTCATTAGCAAAGAGGTACCAGGGGTTTGACTCCACCCTCACCATCATGTTTCTCTCCTTGGTGTTTCTTTGCATTTGTGAAAGGGCCCTATAGCTGTTTTGGTTTGTGTAATGAAACATGACATACATGTGTGTGGGGTTTTTCTGTTCGTAGGGACATTGTGTACATGGCAAACTGGGATATGTAGGGTCCCTGTAGCTTGCAAAGACTCGCATTACATCTCCAAGGAATACAACACTATGCTCGAGTGAGAGAGCGGCGGAGGGACATTTTATTGAGGTCACCCATATGGCCCCGTGCTCTCAGGCAGGTCTCACCCGCATGACGTGAACTGCTCTGTTTTATTTTAGCCCTCTCCACAACAAGCTGAACGCCCTCATCTGCTGCTCCAGAGGCCAACAAGTCCCATCACATCCTGGCCCTGGTTTGCTTCTTCCCCATTGTTGAGCACAATGTTGCTTTTTAGCTGCAAACTCCCTTATCACGACTTTGTTGGCATATTTGAGCCTGGCAGGAAACTAAACATGGATTTTATTTGATGATTTGCTCCGAGTGGAGGCTGTGGCATCATTTTGTGGGAAATTGTCTCCCCATGTGTAGCACGTCGGGCATGCCTTATCTCGGGGAAGGACGGTGGAAGCGTTTATCTGCTCGCCGAGTCCTGACTTCTCTGTGCTGGGATATTGAGTTTGCTGAGGAGATAGTGAGGGAGAGGATGAAGGTTGTGGGGGCTCTGTTCCCTGTTTGTTGATCTAATCCTCCTGCTCTCTCTTTGTCTGCAGTGCAGGACAGTTTGTTTGTTGGCTCTGGAGAGTGTTTTATGTTTGATTTCACACATGCTTGCTTTACGCCCCAGCTCTGCTGCTCCAGGAGTGCAGTGAACTGGCTGGGTCAGCAAGTGCGAATGAGATGTACCACTGACCACACAACACAGCAGTTCTCAACCCACTGCGGTGTATACACATGGCTGCTAACCTAAAGCGCACACTGAACGTGTCCCTCCTTTAAACTTGCGCGTGGACCCTGCACACTAACACACATCTATATCGGGGCCAAGCATCCATCAGCTAAATCCTCTGTGGCATTATCCCATATGTGTTTTCTTACTGAAGACCTTGGTACATTATACTTCACTTTGAGTTTTCTTTTAATAATCCAGACAGCCAAGGTTTAAACTGTCCTTCACACACACACAGGCTCATATTTTGCTTGCTCATGTCTCTTTCACTGCCGGATTTTTACCACACACCCAAGTTAGTGCCCTAGCAGTTCAGCTTTATTATGCATCCCTACGTTCCTCTGTTGGCAAAAAAAGACTTGAAACATATGCCCCCCACCCCATCTCCCAATACTTCACTGTCTTTCTGACCTGCCTTTCGTTATCCCTCAAATCATCCAGCCAACTCCCTCTCTCCTCCATTTCTTGAATTTCCTCTCCCTCACCCCTCCTCCTCCGCTCCAGATGGGCTCCTCTTTTCCTGTCAGAGTAATCTGTCTACGATGCACAGGGGCTTTGGGCTGACCACATGCCTTTGAATGTTGGAAATGGCATCCACGATGAGTGGGATTTTTTTCTTTTTGAAAGGGTGAACTAGAGGTTGCTGGTTCAGGTGGTCGTCCTTGCAGACACCTGCTTAGCAAAGCTGTAGTGTAGAGGAGGAGAGGGGAAGAGATAAGGACCTAAGGTCAGGGTTTAATAAAAAAAATATGTGTTATCTGAAGAAAAATAACATTCCTACTTATACATTTACAAACACCAACAGAACAGGCTAAGCAACCGAAATGAAAAGGAGAAAATGAAATAGAACGTAGAACCTGGAGGATAAGGAGCCCTTATTATGAGTAAATTGAAACATGCCAATGGCTGATCTTTATTAAGTTAATTATATAGTACATTTGGTTTTAGACCATCCTTACTAGCGCTCCTCTTCTTCCCAAGAGAATCCACTGCCAGAGGAAACTTCTTCAATGTGATTAGGCGTTCATATATGAATTTTTCACATCGACGTTTTGAAGACCCATCGGCAGCTGTATTAAAGCCTGCTGGGGGATGGGATTAAGACCAGTATTTAATATTCTCTTTAAATGTCACCCAGTAAAGCCAGCACTTGTCCATCATCTCATGGTATTTTTTGAATCATGCCTTCTATGGTTTGAGAACAACCTATTATATCTCATCCCCAATGACAATTGACATCCTAATTGACAGTATTGCCTGCTAATTCAGAACAACTCATCACAGTAAAAATAACATCATGACATTATAGTGTTTATTAAAAAAGGGATTTCACCAGACATAGGATTGGACTAGTTTCTTCTTCTCTTGCATTTTTTTTTGTGAAAGAGGAGCTTCATTTGCCAAGGATAGGAAGATGGAGAAGACAGACTTTGAATGGACAGGCCAGGCTGAGCAGAAGCACAGTTGAGAAACCGAAATCACCACATGAAATATGTTTAGATAAAACCCACCTCTACACTGTTCCCAATTTATCAATCGCAGGCTGCCAAGATTCACTTTAGGGAGTCTCCAGAAAAAGTCAAGCACTACCTCAGAGGAGGAAAAGATTTCTCACTCCTTTCTATAAATCTCGTTGATATTTTAGAGTCCTCTGTGGTCCAGTCGCCTTAAATTTCTCTCGCTGCGAGCTTGTCCTTATACCCAGAGGAGAAGGTTCATAAATCACCTCACCGGGATGTTTCAGCCATATAACAGTAGCAAAGTATCCCGTAAAACAAAGGACAGAAACTTGTTCTTTGTCTGCGCTCTGTCTAATGAAAACGTAAAGATGGCGAAAGCCAGGGCTTAGCATTCGTTTCGAAACCTTACACAGTGTCAATTTCACAGGGATCAGGAACATTTCTGGCACACCCACACATCTCTCGCCTTGGCATCGGCCCCATTAAATATTACACGTTGGAGAACTTGACAAGGGTAGTGAAGAGCTATAGGACGGAAGTGTTTGGCAGTGATCACGGCAGACAAGTGCTAAAGATAAAATTCCCACTCTCCTCATTTCTTTCTGGCACACCACCTCTGCCAGCATTCCCTCGCTCTGCTCTTTGCAGTATCTCTTCCCACTGTAACAGATCCCCTCTTAGATAGGGATATGGACATCTTTTCATCTTCGCTGGTCCAGCTGGGAGAGTTTAGGGCTCCATGTGGAAGCCATTGAAATGGGGACAGACGCTGATCAGAGAAAGATGTGCGCCTCTCGAGATGCAGCACATGCCCTTATTTGCTTTGTCTCACCCTCTTTAACATTCCTGTACCCTAAATCTCTGGAGGACCCCGCCGCCACCTCCACACTTGGACTTAAAATGTACAGCCATTTCTCCTCTTTGTGCCTCTTTCTCCTTCCTTCCTTCCTCTTTCCCTGCTTCCCCTGTGCCTGGAAAAGTGATTGCAGAGGGGATCAGCGTGGTGGAAATGAAAGTGGCCATGACGAAAGGCTGAGCGATCCACTGTAACATTACATTGGATCCCCTTGTACTTTTGTTCCGTCCCCTTTCTCCTCTTTGCCTGTCTGTTTCCCTCCACGCGGCCGCTATCATATTTCTCCTCTGCAGTCACCTCTGCAACAGCCGCTGATGTAATCCAAGTTTACGGTCACGCTGTTCTCCACAACAATCGCTCACTCACTCACTACCGTTTCCTAAACATCTATTAAATTAGACTCCCATTGGAAACTAAGTGTATTAGGCTATGATTTCCATTCCGCCAATTTAGGATAAGAGGGAGTGTGGCCGCTGTTCTGCTTTGAATTACTTAGTCTGACATATGCTTCAGAGACATCAGTGAACTTCATTTCCACTGGATCTCATTAAACGTGCATTAATAAGCCCAAACAAACACACCAACCTGCACATGAGTGTAGGTATGGGAGCTGTGCGTTTACCACTGCTAGCTGAGCTAAACAAGCAGGAGCCGTATAATGTGATTTTCGTTATCTCTGACACGAAGCAAAACCAGACGCTCAGTGTTAATGTTAACGGCCTCATCTCTAGTTCCACTCTGGGATCTCATTTCCCCCACCGTGGTCTTGACCGCATAGCACCTCCACAGAATAACAGTCCATCAGTCACCACTGTTTGTCGATCATATATCTTTGTTTTTGGAAGACGAGCGAAAGATCGGTGAGCATCCTATTATCTGGTCGGGTGATCTCGGGCTAATAGAAATGTGAAAAGATCTGCAGCAGATGTTGTTGTTCCGAGATGCCGAGTTGAGGGTAAGCGACAGGTCAAATCGTGCTCTGCAGGAAAGCACGCTTTGTTTATGGTTGTCCTTTTTTTGATGGTGTCAGTTTGCTAGTGGACAGGCCCCTCTTACTATTATTTTGAGTCACGTTAATTAAGTTGCATCTGTGAATACATTTGGCTGGTGTTAACATATTTATCCATCCTGTATGTCAATCTTTTTTTTTTCCTTAAAAACAAATGGTACCAAAGATGGATACACAAACAAACAAACAAAAAAAGGAAAACGCACAGATTTTTGTTCCTTCAGGAGGAAAAACAAGTTCCCTCACGTGTCACTCTCTCTGTCTACTCATATTCAAGAGTCCCGTGGCTGGTCTGGGTCCTACACAGCTCCTTTGTCATCGTAGAGCTGAGGAGGGGTCAGGTCTAGAGGAGCAGGGGGGGCCAGTGGAGCTCCAGGGGCCAGGAATGTTAATTGGGAAGATTGTTTTAATAAGGCCCTCATCTTTGCAGATGCTGGGAGAGGGGGAGCGTGTGGGGCCACACAGATGGGAGGGCAGCTCACAGTGAGATATTGTCAGCAAACATAGCTGACAAAATGGGAATTGAGCTGTGTAATGCACGTAGGCACAAGTGGATAAAGATATCCCACGGCTCTTGGTGTGTTTACGCATGCTTTTCTGGAGGTAAAGAGATTTACTGTAATGAGCATTCTATTGTGACAAATCAGCAATTAGCATATTACAACTAGTTTCTGTGTTCTATGATCCAATTACACTGCAAAGACTCAGACTTACTAGTACTGTCTAAGAATAGGAAGAGGGAAGTGCAGTGAGAAAAGATTTCATAAAGTGTCTGTTGTCTCAAAAACCAAAAAAAATGAAATAACTATTTCCCCTCAGTATATCATGCTGATATCTGACTTTACAAAAGGAAGTAAATGGTTTTTATGGTGCTTGTAGAAGAGCTCATGGAAGAATGGCCTTTTCCAGAATCAATGTTGCTATTATTCAGGATAATCCCCGGCATACACGGTCAGCAGTTTTCCTAGGAACCATTTCTTCAGTTTCATTGGAATGTCTGCGGCAAGATCCTTGAAGTGATACGATAATATATCCACCTCCTCTGAGGTGTGTGTTTGTATGTATTGATAGCATGTGTTGCCAGATATATTTATGGCATACAATAAAAGACAAACTTCAGAAAAAAAGCATGTTGGGTGTTTGTCAAGAGGGTCAAATTATTATTATTCTTTCTTTAAGATTTACTTTGATGCCACGTTAATGATTCATTCTGAGCGAGTTGTGTATTTTTCATGTGTGCATATGCAGACAGCAGTTTTTATTCACAGAATATGGTTCACAAAGGGCAGAAGACTATGAAACTGATCCCCATATTCTCTGTCTGTTTTGTGTGTGTGTGTATGTGTGTGTGTGAAAGGCAAAAAGAGGCAGAGAATGAAAGAGCATAGTGTACAGGTGTACATATTTGTGTGCGTGTGATTGTGTTACATTTCCCTTTGTTGGGGTTTTTGCAGAGAGCTTCAGACTTGAGGCTATACAGTGAGTGGTGAGAGCTGGGTTACAGTAATTATTAGTTCCTCTTCGTACAGGCCCCTGGGAATAGGTGGTAGAGCCTCACCCATACTCAAGACTCACAACAGGGAGGACACGGCTTATACCTTTGTTCGCCCTTGTTCAACTGGCCCATGCAAATCACACATGGTTCTTCAGTATGGAAGTCCAATTTTGACTGCTCAGTGATGATATATAGCTATGTTTTTAAGTTATCTCAAAATTCATTACTTCTCTCATCTTTAATACTTTACTGCAAAATGAAACTCCTATTTCCATTTGCGAATGGAAATGGAATGAATTCCAGATCTACCCCGTGAAAATTGAATATTTCATTTGGCTTAGTCAGCACCTAATGCAAAAACGATGTATGTCTGAATGCATTTGGTATCTGCAATACATGATACAGTGTTTCCACAGCAGGGATGAACTTAAGATTTAAAGCAGCCTTGAAATGACTTTCATATGAAGACAAAGTATAAGGCGGATCTATCAGGGGCTGACAAATCCCCAAATGGCTCACTGATTCTTTTCAATCATTACATTCAATGTGATAATCACATGCAGATGTTTATTGCACAGCTTGCATTGTGGCTATGAGAGTTCCTATCTGGATTTGTGTTTCCCTTTTTTCTAACATTTTGGGACAGAGAGAGAGAGAGAGTACTTTCGAGCTGTGTTTTTTTCAAACACATTCCTGCCCGTGCACACTTGAAACCCTCTTTATGTTGGTAAAACTCCTGCTCACCCGCCACCCCAATCAAACAGGCACTGTTTATTGAACTATGAACTGCCAAGTCACTCATTCACTCGGTCAGTCACATAAACCTTGCCTCCCCGATGCCCTCTGTGCCTTTCGCCATGTTTGACACACGCCATCTCTCCCTCTCCATGCCTGACCAGAAGACTTACGACCATTTAAACAAACGCAGGCCTTCAATGGCCTCTCTGTTTATGCGCCGTGTGGCAGAGTTTGCTTTATGTAAAAGCGTGCGTGTATGATTGTGTTCCTTTATGCACAGCCATAATGGCTTCTGGATACTGAAGCGCACAAGGACATATATTTGTTGTAGTGTGTAACATGTGTAAGAGAAAATGCGCTGAGATTAAACCCTCTGCACTTGGATCTCTGCATCCTCACTGGGCCTCGACGAGTGCAGACATGCCCACTGCTGGGCCAATGAAAGGTCTGCAGAGCCATCTGCCCTGGCTGCCAGTGCCAGGTATGGGCTGTGATCACCTGGCTCAGTACAGTGTAAATGCCTTTACCCCTCCTCCCCTTGCCCCTGTATCACTCAGCACACAAAGGACCGCACTGATTCATTTCCCTGCATGGCGTGGTTTTCATTTGTATCTGAATATCTCCACAGTAAGTTGCACATGTGCTGCTCATTCTTTGGATGCTGATCAAAACACACACCCATGGAACTCTACTGTCAAGATGTCTCAGAATGGTTTTCGAATACAGTGTTTCATTTACTACGTTTTGTATCCCATGGCAAGGAAAACAAGCTGAGAGGACGTGTTTACAGGCAAACACTGTGTATGCCTGCGTTTTGTTTATTTACTAAATGGACTATGTGCATTTATTTTTAGGTTCCAAATGTTGATAGCAGTTAACCAGTGCATCGTGTCTCTGTTCAATGACATGACATTACATCGGAGCATGAATGATGAACCTCATGGCATGTGCAGGTGCAAACCCTAAAGGCCAGTTAGGCAATAGTCTCTCTGCGCTTGCTGACATATTTACGGGTGTCCACGAGGTATCTTTCGGTCAACCAGGCACTTATGCTGTCAAGCGTTTTTCAACCAATATGACTCTGCAGATGTGACCTCGTATTGAATGTCACAGTTTTCTAGAGTGGCTATTGCTTTCAAAGTGATTTATCAATGAAACATTTGAAAATAAATGTGAAATCTATAAATTGGATCATAAAAGAACAAAACATTGGGTGGGGAATTCGGGTGAGTTTGCTTTATTGGAATGTCTGCTATATAAAATGTAACAATTTGTTTTGTCTCAAAATGTGTGAATGTTTTTATAATGTAAATGTGAGGTTTATTTTGTTAACTATCTTGGCAGTATTATGGGATGGCTCAGTGCAGCTTGCGTGCCTGAGAATGGGATAGAGCATCTGCAGGATGGACAAAAGGGCATGAGCTCTGAGCCAAGGAATGAGAGCCAGATTGTGAAAGAGAAGGGAGGCTGCCATGTCCAATCTGATCTTACTGGTGGTGGGGTCATGCGAGAAACGATGGGATCGAGAAGGAGTTAGAGGAAGGAGAGAGGCAGTGATTCTCCAGAGGAAAGCAGGATTCCTGTTATATCTTTCCACCCACCAGCAAACTACGGTATTGGGAAGTGCGAGCACACTCACACATACACATGTGCGATTGCCGCTGGCGAAATATCCAACTGCAGCGGTCTTTGCAATAGGGTGGCATGGGTTAACACGCCATCGCTATGAGCGATGTCTTTGATGTAAGCCGCGCAGTGTGTGTGAGTCAAGAGAGAGAGAGGTAAGATAAGGGGGTCAAAAGCTGAGAGGGGTGAGAGAAATTTAGAGACAAAAGTGGGAGGTACATGCAGGGAGAGGACAGGAGTTGTTTGTCCCACAGGACAGAGCCGTAGGCAAGGCGAAGAGCATCAATATGGCAAGTCTTAGCGCACAATATACCTGCATTAGCTGTGAACAGGGCAGAATTTGGCTTATGGCATAAACAACACTGCGGAAGGAGCAGAGGAATGATTTTGTTCAGTAGGTGCAAATCCACTGGAGGGGAGCTCATCCCGTGTAAGCCCTATTTTAATACCCATAATCCTGTCAATGATCATAGAGGAGCCGATTTCAATTTGATACCACCACTGTGAATATGGGGCGGTTTTCTTTACCTGTGAAATATGTCTTTTGGACATGTTTCATTGTGCTAGATTGTGTTGTTTTTGCACACACACAGACGTCTCCTGTCCCTGCATCATAACATTAGGCAGATTAGAAGAAAAAAAAGGGCAAAAGACCAATTCCACTGCAGCTGGGCCTGGAAGCAGTCGCTTATAACCAAAAACATCTGGGGCTGCTTAGCCATTTGATATTTTCTTGGTATTCCAGTCCATTCATCCTTCCCCTCATATCCTAGGGTAATATTTGTTGATGTCTGACCCCTAGCATAGCTTGGCATTGTGGCAACCTGGTTGAAATGAGTAGAACTACTTCAGCCAGGAGAACAGACAAGGGAATATCTTACGCTGTAAGGACGATTCTCTCTCTTTTTTCCTCTTCTGTTCCTCCTTTCTTTGATTCCCTTTGGATGGAATAATAATTTATTCTGTTTCCCTTATGGCGCTAGACATGTCCATTCTGTTATAAGGAGAGAACAAAAAAGCCATGAACCATGCTCCGCGCCTCTGCAGGATCAACTCCGGGTGCCTTCTGATAAATCTTTAATTCGCGAGTGGGTCTGTTTTTGTATCCTTCAAAAGATTTACAGGGAAGCTTGTAGTACTTGGTTTAATTTCCTCAGAACAAAGCCCATCTCATCTTCCCTCCAAGACTTGTGTGTGGCATTAGGTCTTCATTTTCATTAATGTTGGAGGGGTAGCACGGGAATCTCATTTTAATTTGACATTTAAACATCTGTTTTCAATTTCCTGAGGCAAAGGCTGCATGTGGATGTGTGTGCGTGTATTTGAAGGAGTGTGTGAGTGGACAGGAGATGGTTTGTGGGGGTGGTGAACCTGGTCGAGAGCAGTCAACTCTGCTGACCTTTAAACGAGGGGTTTGGGTGTAAGAAAATGATGGCAGCTAATTGTGTTAGCCTCAGCACAGCTCCAATTTGCCACTGTGAACTCGGGAGCGATTTATCATACCGTACAGGAAACTGTGGTTAGACTTGGCTTGGCAGGGCCCGACAGATGTTTGCCGCTGCAAACTAAACCTCTTGCTTTGATAGATATGGCTGCTTTATGCATACTCAGCTGTTTGACTTGCACCGAGACATGTCAGGCATAAGAGATATGAGTTTTGTTTTTTTACAGTGACACTCTGGTCATCCCATCATCAGCGTATTTAAGCAAATCCATGACCGACAAAGAGGCGTCTTCATGCTGGGACCTGTGACTTTAGCCCATTTTCACATATTAAGGCACAAACTCTCACAATCTCTCTGTACACACACACACACACACACACACACACAGTGACTTTGGCCTCCCCGATAATAGCGAAGGAAATATTATCTGCTCGGGGACAGCTGCAGGCTCAGTAAAGAGGCAGACTGGTAGAGGAGGCTCATTATCCCAAACACAGACCACACGGCACACACAGCGTCACACACTTTTTTCATAGTTACGAGGACATTCATTGACATAATCATTTCCTCGCTCTTTACCCTAACCTTAACCATCACAGCGCTTGCTTTAACAGTGACCTAGCCAACAAATTCTGACCTAACCCAAAAACCAAGTCTTACCCATTTGAAACCCCTTTGTGAGAACCTGCCAACGTTTCCTCACAATGACTAAATACCCTCATCATGATGGGTTTCAAACAAAACAAACACAGACAAACACAAACTCTCTATCCCTCTTTTCAACCAATTCTGGGTCCAAGAACAGGAACAGTCAGTGGGTCTGGTGAGCCGGGCCTTGTGCAGTGTAAATACAGGAAGGAGAGTTGCTGGAAACCCTATTTAAACCAGGGGGGGCAGAGGCTGCCAATTCCACCACAGCTCCGGATCTGACAGCGCTACTGGCGGAAGAGTCGGGGCTTTGTACCCCATCCAGATCCTGGTCCATCTGTCTGTCTGACAGAGCGTCTGGCTGCCTCCGTCTCCCACTCTAACTCCCGCCCTGCCTCCATCCCAAAGGATTTTGTTTTCAACTACACAGATGTTGGAGGCTGTCTGCTGCGCTCCACTCAGCTGTGTTTATAACAAAGAGGTGTTGGTTTGGAGGAAGAGAGAGGGCAGCGAGGTGGGGGAGTGAGTGCTGTGGAGGAGGGGTGAAGGTCACCGCGCTGTTTGTATAAACACTGGATGATGCCAGTTCTCCCCCTGGCCTCCAGCTAGTCAGCACAGCATCCCGTTTTTTCCTCCTTTTCTCTTTTTTCCCTCAACACGCATCCCTTTTTTATGTGCCAGAGGGACATATGCATCTGCATGTTAGATGGAGGGAGTTACATGGAGGCCAGCAGGGGAGGCAGAGACCAACTGAGAGGAGATGAGGTGCACATAATGTCACAGTTCAAGTTACTGAGCTCGCTCACGCAAAAGTTCATGACAAGCTTTACGTTGGTCATGCAAACAGGAATTCTCTCACACTATCTTTGAGTACTTTGGTATGTTTTCTTGATTAAAAGGGTATCTCTCTAACATTATTATTGACATGTGTACAGTACACCTATGCTGTACACATGTGTGCTACTGCAGAAAAAACAAGAGGAGCTGGTATCTTCAGTGTTTGGCTTACTTTTACAATAACTCTCTTTGGAACAGGCTGGCCTTGCTGATAGAGAGACGGTGTTTCTTCAGATGGAGCTGCTGCTTTGATGGAATCGGATGTTTGGTGTTTACATTTGCATTCCTGGATGACTGTATCTCCTTTTGAGTGCACCAAATGAGCTCACTCACCACACAGCTGCACTACAGAGTTTGAGTTGGATCAGAGTGAGTGTAGAAAATCCAGGGGGTCAGACTCAGAACCATTCTTCATCTGTGCAATGTGCATATGTCTGCAGATGTGTGCTGCCTGCACATCACTGGCGGCAAAAGCATGAGTAACAAAATTGGATCATTTTTTAATATATTTTGCTTTATGTTTTGAAAATGTTACTGCTTTGATTAAGAAGTGAGTCGAGGAAATGTTACAGCTGTAGATGGGATGGGTTGGATGGGATCATAAGGCAAATGATTGGGAAAACTATTACCACCCATCACTGTCTCTGGTCACGTTCCCACTGTTGAGTTGGATTTCCATTCAGAAGAAGCAGTAAACAGCTTAGAAGGTTTATTCGGGAATTTGTTGGCCGTCAGTAGGTGAGGGGTCCTGGCTGTGAGCCCTACTTTGATCTGTCTCTAAGGTGACTTTAGAACAAACCAAGGAGCGTGAGACAATAGGCAAAATCTCACTTTAATCCCAAAAACACTGACAAAATAACATTGCTCCTCCATGCCGGCAAAGTGATAGAAACAGAGATGCACAACCTGCACTGACCTCTCATGCTTTGTGGGTGTCCTGAGTTGCAGCTTAAAAATTTAAATCACAGTTTTATTTTTCTGTGTATAACCGTTAGAGCTGAGAATGATTTTTTTTGGCATGCTGTCTGCAGATGCCGGCTTGTTGCATGTTCATTGCTACCCCTCTCCAGTTTATCTTTAACAGCAGAGATACAGTGTATATAGTGTATATATATCCCTATATGCTGCTTCTCTGCCCCTCAGAAAATAGATATGCATTGATCTGCTTTGTTGCAAACATCAGTTAGTTATGATATTGATGTGGTATACTGATAAGGCAGACAGGCCAAGACTAATGATTGTAGGTGGATGCTGGCTTTTTGTACTTTTGTATTCAGCCCCAAATGAAAATCTGAATTGCTTGGTTAATCTTTTCAAATCTTCCCATCCATTAATATCAAATGTATGCCAAGGGGATGAGATGCTGTGAACCTCTAATGTTCTAATAATGGAAATCCATGGCTGTGTCATTTTATTACTCTACCTACACCAGGGAAAATCAATGCAAAATGGAATCATATCCTACAAAAGATCTCTCAAAGGCAGCAATTGATGATTGGATCTATGTTGATTTTCATCTGTGTCGCGATATCATGCATGTGTAAGCATAGGGAATGTAAATACTGAGTATCAGGAAGAGATGAAGAGACGATGATGGAGGGTTTATGATCAGCATGTACTGAAGTGTGTGGTAGTTTGTATGCAAGTATGTGCTTTCCACAAAGAGCAAGGTCATTGCTTCAAAAGCAGGCCATTAAAATATGGCCTTCATGAATGAAGCAGCTTTAAGTGTGTTTTTTTTCTTTGCAAACAGAATTTTGCTTCTTTAATGGTCAACTTGCTGTTTCGTCTCCTAAAGGAGGACACCTTTAACTTTAGTCTTATTTTTCCCTTTCTGCCTTTTTTGCAGTATTACGTGACGACTTCAGACAAAACCCTGCAGATGTGATTGTGGCAGCAGGGGAACCAGCGGTCCTGGAGTGTCAGCCTCCCCGTGGACATCCCGAACCCACCATATCCTGGAAAAAAGATGGAACAAACATTGATGACCGAGATGAGAGGATCACTGTAAGTAGACTGACATTTCTCTTTAAACTGCAGTGACTTTTACATTGCTACTGCTAACATATTGGCCAATTTATTGATGCCTGGAGACTGTTTTGTAAATGATGATGATGATGATGATGATGATGATTATTAATGACTTAGGTCTAGAATGTCTTGCTTCATTAGTCAATAGCAGTGCATTGATTAGGGATGGTATGCTGACGAAATAAACCAGGAGAAACGTAGACCAGGAGGGTGAGATGAGCTGACCAGAAACTTACAGGAGAAAGTTGCACCTGCAAATTCCAAACAGCCCACTACATCTTATTTACAAGTAAACCACTGTTTAGTCAGGGTTTATTCAAACTGCACATAGCCAGCGCTGATCAATCAGCTCTACATTCTTGCTTACTAAGAAAGTGTTGTGAACAATCCTTTCGAAAACTGTTCCAGAAACTGTGTCCATGGTCATTTTTTTTTCAACAAGAAGATCATTTTAGTTGTGCAGAACTAAAATGTGCAGTAATGGCTCTGACTTAGCACTCAGCTAACCCAAGCAGGTATTGAAAAGGAAATGGTTACCTGGGATCCTGTTAACCTCTTAATCCTATTTTGTATTTGTGGTGTTTCTAAGGGTTTCAAAGTTCGGACAACGGTAGTTGTTGAGAAGTGTAATGATTTGGCCACTCAAATATCGCCAACTGCAAATCTTCCCCTAATAATGAATACAAAGTAATAATAAATGTGGTGTGCTGTGTATGTAAAGACAGTGATTTGTTCATTGTTGGACTTCAGTTGAAAACTGTACATGATTAAATACAGTTTTGCACAGTGAGGGCCAGCTGAGGTAAGGCACATTGGGCCCTTGAATGTAAACTCCTAAACTATAGGACTAATCTTCCTCTCTCTGTTTTTTTTCTGATCAATAAACAGGATTACAGAAAGGGACAAATGTACAACATTGTATCTGGGTTTAGTGTTAAAGGAAAGGCACATTAAGGACACTGATTAAGAGGACATCCCTGTATGACCTTTCACTAATATTATATTTTACCGCCATTGAACACACACACACACACACACACACACACACACACACACACACACACACACACACACACACACACACCTCATTTCTGTTTTTTCCACAATAACATCAATTCTACCACCTACATGGTGTAAGTGAGGACTCATCTCACTGTCGTAAATGTGATCTGGTGCACTGATGGGTGAAATCCGTTGAGCACACTCTGGAAAAAAAAGCCTGCTGTCACACAGACTAAATGAGCCAGAGTTGTGTCGTCGTAGCCTGCAGCAGTGTTGGTCCTTCTGTGGAACTGAAAAGGGGCTATGGTAGATTTAACAGCTGCTGTTGCTCACTGTAAACTTCCCGTCGTGCAAACAAAACCACACACTCTTAAGTGTTCCCAAATGACCACTTTTGAAGTAGCGCTAGACGTTATGTATGACCATTGGAGTATGCGTAATCAGCTGTGGTGACAGATGGGGGTCTGAGCGTTGTCCTCTGGACACCCATGTTAACAGATCCAGTTGTTGGAGAAACGGGACAGTTGTGTGTCAAGAATGTGTTTATAGTACAGTGAATTTGTTCAGAATAAATATATGTGATCGTACAGTGGAAAGCAGAAGGTGGAATCTTTGTGTCGAACAGCTGAGCTCCTCAAACCCCCTCTCCTCCTCATACAGCCTGCATTGTTGTCTTTGGTTCAGTCAATGTCTTGCATCACGCAGCATGCTGGAACGTGCAGTCTCCTTGGTGATCAGAGCAAGGTCCCTAACCACCTGCAGTGGGGATTTTCTCTCTGGGCTGCTTTTTGGTGCAGTTGGTGGGCTTGTCTTTGTTGGCTACAGCATAAACAAGAGGGAGGGAACTTCAGAACGAGAGAAAGAGAGACTTCAGAGGAGACAGTTGTGTGAGTGTTTTAGTCAGCTGTGTGAACACTGTGTCATCACCAAAAGCCATGTACCACACACTGTAGCCTGAGTACACAACGTGGCACCTTGGACTGCAATGACTGACGGGTCTCCTTGATATCATTGCATTTCTTCCTAGCATTGTTGTAATATATTTCCTCCATTGCAGAAAATAGACATTACAATTGACCTTTGTGCAACATTCATTAGCTCCAACCCCAACATGTTCCAATCAATACCAGTTATCATTTCTTGAAGTACACAAAGGGATTCAGCGCAGTGGCACAGAAACTCCACCACTAAGCCAGTATCTTGGAGCTGTAATGACAAAGCAATGCAGACACACAAGTGGGCCTGTACATGCTCTTAGGTTTTGTGGTGAACCTACACAAAGGTTATTAAACCCTGTCATGCCTCTGTGGCACCGGCAATAGATGGCCACATTCCTCTTAATTTGGTCAAACTGGTCTGGTCAGAAACAATGAAAGAAGAAGAAAATTATAGATAAAGGAAAAAGGCATTGCCAGTATTTAAGCCGAGACCATTGTCTGTCTTGAGAGCTTTAGTCTGCCATAAAATGCCAAAATGCAGCACATTGTCTTCCTCTCCTTGCAATATTGTTGTGGCTAATTATCAGCCTGGAAAATGAACTTTATACCAATAGAATGTGTGCTGAATGGGGTTTTTTTTTTTGCATTATCTGCAGTGCCAAATGACGTGAGACAAAAGGCGACAGGATACAGCCATCTCCCTGTAATGCGGGGATAATGGTCAGACTATTGGAGCATTCAGCTGCCTGTGTGCTACGCTGTGTTGTGTGGGGAGGATATGCATGCAGAGGAATAAAGGACCTCTGCTGCATTCAGAGTCCCCGCTGCTCTGACACTCTAAATATGCCTGTGGAGAATGGCAAACTGCCACAGAGACACAGAGGTACGGCTACGGAGAGAGTGGTCGGGCCCTTAAGTGGATCCTCATGTTAAAGCCCAGTGGAACCAACAGTTCTCTTTCTGTCTGCCCTGACCTTGGGCCTTTGTGAGTGTCACAGTGTTTTAGCTTTTAAGCCTTTCCTCAAACAAACAGTAACTTAATGATACTTCAAACCCCTCCTGCACCACAGGGCACCCTAAATAAGCCAGCCCGCCACAGCCTCTTCACATCCCTCTGCCTCCTGCTTTTTCTTTTACCATGAATATTAAAGAGGGGGGAAGGCCAGAGGAATGCCTCTGAACCAGGAGAGTGTCCGGTTGCAAAATTGTCCTTCAGTAATCGACTTCCCCTGGCAAAAAAAAGAAACTAAAACACATTTATGCTATGCTATTTGAAGTTTTTCTGTCATGTGCGATTGATGAAATCTTGACTGCGTGCTTATGTGAAGTGCGGTGATGTTGATTTACAGAGACATAGCTTGCGAGTGAACACACATGTAGGGAGGGCTCGCGTTGAACATGGTAATCGGGGGGGGGGGGGGGGGGGGGGGGGGGGGGGGGGGGGGTAGATTTTTGCAATATTGTGTGTCAAGTTCTCTGTCAGTGGCTCGCTAATGAGGGTATCAGTTACACACTTACAGGTGGTGGTCCAGGTCTTGCAGGCTGATGTGTGCATTTAAGACCTTAAGCTCCATCAAGCTACAGAGATCATTGGTTCACCACGCTATTGTCCGTGTTTGCAATGACTGGCATGGTTGTCAGCTGAGGGGCCTGCGCTTGCCTCTCTGACTGCCTGAGAACAAAGCACCTCCGCTGGCCTGTAATCAAAGCCCTGGGAAATAACAGACAGGACATTCACCTGGACAAACACGCAGACACCGCTGGGTGTGTGTGTGTGCTCTTAGTGTGCTCGAATGTATGTTAACTTGCTCTCACTTGCAGTTGTGTGTACACACACACACACACAAACACAAAAAAAATCATGACACTTATTCTTTACAGCATTCCCCGCATAGTAACAGAGAAAAATGTCCTTGAGTTCTTTGAGGCGACTGGCTTAGGCACTGGCAGAGCCTCAGGTGCTCCCTCAGGGTGCTGAGGTTGGGTTGGATTGGGGGATTGTTTTTTGGCTCAGCTTTAACCCCGAGGGGGAGCAGGCTGACTGGTGATGATTTAGGCTTCAAGACGTAGTTGAGTGAGAACAGCACAAGACAAGATATAGACAAAGGGAGTCCAGTTGGTCTCTGTCTTTGTAAGCCCAAAGCAATAAATAAAGACAAATCAGCACCAGACCACTGTGTGTTTGCGTGTACATTTTATCATGGTGTTGTAATGGCCTTTCAGGAAGTAAATACTCAAACATTCTTCAGAGCAATCAGGAAATGTTTTATTGTTTTCTAATGTTTGAGCTATGCTATTTTCTCCCTTTTTTTTACGACCACATTCCCCCGGGTGTCTTTCTCACTGTAATATTGCTGTTTCCCCCCCTCATATTTAACCTCTTCCCCCCCTCTTCTGTTTCCTCAGATACGTGGTTCAAAGCTGATGATCACAAATGCCCGGAAGAGTGACGCTGGAAAATACGTTTGTGTCGGTACAAACATGGTTGGAGAAAGAGAGAGCGAAGTTGCTGAACTTACAGTGCTTGGTAATTAACATTTTTTCTCTATTCGAGTTCTTTGTGTACACACACTTTTTTCTCTTTATGTCTGTAGTGGGTCCAAATGTATCCAGAATCCAGATGTTGCCTATCTCCTAGGGAACTAAATGGTGTTGCTGACCTTTATTAGATAGTATGAGAGGACCTTCATAGTATGAGAGGACCTTCAATCCCACACCTTACTAGGAATCCCACACTGACCCCAGTGGCTTCCGTCCTCTCTCCAGCAGCACCTTATTTCACATTGAGTGACCTCTGACCCTGGTATTCTCCCATGTGCCAAGCAGAGAGCAAGTCCAGACACCCGATTCTATCGCCAGCTTTTTCACTTCCTCCACCCCCTCTTCTCAGAGGCTTCGTATACTCTGTCAGAGGCACCTGTGACAATGGCAGTTTTGCAAAGATAAAGGATTGAACTGAAAGAGATTGAACTGAAAGAGATCCTGTCAGGGGGGCCAGTGCATGTTTTTTGTGATGGTTCATATGAGTGTGTAAAACAAGCCCAGAATCTCAGCGTTATCATCAACTGCCCTTGGGTTAAGTCTTGAGGACTTTGTACATAGCTAAATCTAAAAATCATCTAAAAAAAATTACATTTAAGTTTCTGTCATGAACCCTGCAGCTTTGGGATATGATGACCAGATTTGTGGAGGTTTTCGTGCTTAACAAGATGATAAAATGGTTTCGCTGTTACATCAGGCCTTGTTCATTGTTCTGTCTTCAGTTTATTTAGTGTTGTCAGATGTAATTACAGCCATATACAGTACCTAAGAGTAGTTACTGTTGCCTGCTCAGTGTTTATAATTGTGACATAAGATTAATGTTTGGTGTACATACTCTTTTTTTTGCTGACTATAAATTTGCTATTATTCTGTTGTGACGTGTATACAAACCTACAAAAATGTTTGTGGACAGGACACCACAAACTATATTATTTAAATGAAATGTTTTCTGAAATGTCTCTCCACTAGTTTATTAAGTATGTATTGAATTGATTATTAAGTTTTCAGTTTTCACACTTTGATATTTGAGCATCGCAAGCACAAAACCATCATTATTAAAGAAATACAAGATACAGATATTTCAACATCGAATCAAAGCATTATTGTGGGACCATTCTTCGCTTTGTGATGTTTCATTTGTGTGCTGTTTTCATTTTTTCAGAGCGCCCCAGTTTTGTTCGCCGCCCAGGAAGCCAGGTAGTTTTAGTGGACCAAAGCGTAGAGTTCAGGTGTGAGGCCCGTGGTGACCCAGTTCCCACCGTGCGCTGGAGGAAGGATGATGGTGACCTGCCTAAAGGAAGGTACTGTATGACTCACCTCACCTTCTCCCTGTCTTTGTCTGTACTATTAGCAAAACATTTTTTTATTGAATTTGTCCCTACATACAGATGTTTTTTTAAATGCATACTTTTGACAACACTAACCCCTTTTTTTGATTAAGATATGAGATTCGTGAGGACCACACCTTGAAGATCCGTCATCTGACCTCAGCTGACGTAGGCTCCTACACCTGTGTGGCAGAGAATTTGGTGGGCAAGGCAGAGGCATCAGCCACGCTCACCGTCCACGGTAAGACAGTAGATTTATAGGCTGCAGTTTCACACTGTGCAAAATGTTTAATTTACAGCTCCATGGGGCAGCCACTTTAAATTCAACACAATTGGTCCAGCTACATTGCAATAATAGCCCTCAGCTTTAGTAGTACGCGGTCATCACTTTCAACTGTTCTCTCTCAATTAGCTGATTGATTTCTAATAAATAAGAAACGCATAAATCCATAACAGCTGTAGAGCTGTGCCGATGCGAGCAATTGATTTTTATTTGCCCTATACAAGTGGTATTTCTCTGGAGGCCTGTCTTCCTTCACATTTCAGGATATACAGTACTATTCATGGACCTATGGAATATCTTTGTGTCTCCTGTGGCCCTCTCCTCTGGATGTCTTATTAACGCAGTTGGAATATAAAGCAGCTGGTCACAGAGTGTGAACATTCAGAAAGAACCCATTCAGAGGAACAGGGGGCTGGGATCAACCCCCAAACTCTCCTGAGAGTCGGAGGGACACAGGGGCTATTTAATGGCAAACTAATGGGAACGTTGGGAGTTGGTTGAGGAAAGAAGGGTAGGAGGAGGAGGCTGACGCCGAGGAGGATTGGGATTGGGTGGAAGGACAGTGAATATGGTGGTATTGGTGGCAGCTCACCACTGGTGCAGAACAAGGGGAAACTGGGGCTGTGGGTGATGAGAGGGGGAGAGGGTTTCTGTGGTAAGGTCAGTCATATTAATGTCATTTCAAGAAGTCAGCCTACTAGAGAAAAAGAGACAAGGCAATTCTATTACTCTGCCAACCCCCACCTGCAGAAGCAGATACTTCATCTTCACATGGTTACCCTTTGCAATTATTTCTTAATTTTCTTCTTAAGACAGCGGTCCTCCGATTGGATCCGAGAAGCAAAAGTAGACACACCTGCCAATACACCCGTCAATATATCTACTCCTCTTATTGTCTTTTTTCACCCTTTCCCTCTCCCTGATGGAAGCTTAGTTAATGAAAGGGAACAGCATTGATGCCCTGGTTCAATAAGCTGTTCTCCTGGCTTAGAAGCATATTTGAGCCATGTTTAAGCCTCCGTCGTCCTCAGTGGAAATAAAATGTCTTAAACCCAGGCCAAATCCCTGTGGGCTGCATGCAAAATCAAGGTACTGACCCTGTTTTCATGCACTATGCCTCCCTACCCCCATCTTGAGAGAATTAGATGGGCGTGAAAAACTAAGTAAAATCAATTTAATTGATTAGAGTTGAGCAAAGTAGAACCTCTTGAAGGACAAATGCTGATGCTATCTGGAAAAGTGTGAAATCAAGTGAAACGGAAAACTCTTAGGGATCCTACTGTCTAAAAATTGACCGTTGAACCTCTAAGCTTTCAAAGTTCCTCAAACCGTTTCCATCTCCCTGAGTTTCATCCAGACCAGGACATGAGGAGGCCAGGGAAGCTGTGGGCACTGAATAGTCAAGCTAATTAAAGACAAGCAGGCCACAGTCCCACGCACGGAAATGACATGCTTCTAATTACAGATGTGGGCACAGGAAAGGAAAGGAAATATGCATAATTGTGGATCTGGACAGGCCAAACGATGGATAGGTATTGACATATAGAAGTGGGACAAAAGTAAGTTGGGGGGGCGAGAGTTTAGTCTGTGGGTTTAGTGGGCATTGCTGTTGCTCTACATCAAGAGTCAAAGATTGGGAAGATTGCTGAGCCACTGCATAACAATAACTGAGCAGATGAATACCATAATTCCAGCGGTGAACTACTGGCAGAGAGAATGACACCACAAAATGGGTAAAATGGAATTAATGTAAATACTATTTGAACTCAAGATTGTTTTTGCTAAACTGTGCTGATATGCAACTATATTATCAGGCTAACTGAAATATAGATAATGAAATTAAAAGTAATTGCCTGCAAAGTCATAATGCTATTTCCTTCATAACACTATATTATCTGTAAATGTTATCCGGAATATAGCAAGACACACAATATTAAAGATATTGTCCTTTAAAGCAAATCCCCTAAAGAGCTGGACAGTTTTATGAGAATAACCCGAACACATCTGTGTGGACGGAGGGGGATTTTCACAACTTCTGGAGAGAGATTGTCAGTGAATAATGTCGACATTGTGGGGATTGTGCTTGGGGCTGTTTTTCTTTCAAAGTGCTCTGCTCGCGTTATAAACTTAATCAGTGAATTATTGCCTTACACATGTGTTTGTCAGTCCACTACACCTCCTTTTGGACTTGTAAATATGTAAAATAAAAATATTTCATTGATTGATGGCAGAAGCACATAATTGGCCAAGTCACCCAGCACATTCGTAGTCCCATTGTAAAAATCATTCCTCTAAGCCCCACAGACTTTTGAAACGTACTGCTCTTAAGTCTGTTTTAAAGTTTGGCAAATTAAATGCACATTTCTTAAGAATCAGACAAAAGCTTTTTGACCAAAGTCTGGTCAAAGGTAATGTTTATTCAGTATTTTTTTAATCAAACCTCAAAATGGACTTTAACCATAAGAATGTAAATACACTGTTTTAGACTATTGGACAGAACTCATAATCCCAGTGTTATATTTTTTTCTAAGCTGGTTGAGTTTGCCATTAGCAGTGATTAATGGATAGAAATGTCTTGAATGGAATGGTAGGCCCCCTGAGCAGTGTTGCTAATAACCCATGTAAATGGTCTGGAAGGAGACTTGGAAGTGGTGCCAAAAGAGCATGAATGAGAGGTGCTTTCTTCTCAGCAGTCTGCGTACTGTTACAGTGATGATAAATACCAAAACGAAAGGGGCGGGGGGGGGGGGGGGGGCAAGTCTGATGCAGGGGGGGGGGGGGGGGGGGGGGGCAAGTCTGATGCAGTGTGTCGCTATATCTGTATGTATGAATTATATTTGTCACAATCGTAAAAAAAAGTCCTCATTTAGTTAAGTTGTATGAACTACATTTCCATTGATGTATAACACATACACCATATAGGAGTGGGATATATTTAAAGCATGTTGCAGTCCATCCAAACTATTACTCAAACCAGTCCTGCACTAGATTTAATGTAGACTAAACAGCAGTGCCACTCAAATCCGAATTAATACCTCTGCCATGTTTTTTCCTCTGCTGCTCTGATCATCTTATTGATAGAGACTCCCCACTGCTGTGAGCTAGAGGAGAGCCCACAACGGAGAGCCTGGTCAGATTTATGGCTCAATTCTCCCTCCAGGTCCACAACTGTGATCACAGCAGCATGGGAGAGCTAGGGTTACCTAATTAAAGGCTTAGACACACATGAATGGATGTGTGTAGGTGTTGTAGAGGGCCTGCGCAATTTGGGGCGCGTATGTTCTCACGACGGTGCGTATCCAGAGCGTCTTTTCCTGGGAGTGTTTGATGCGAGTCTTATCTGCATTTTAAAGGCCAGTGATACGCAGGGGGTAGGAGGGAGGGGTCGGTCATTACTCTGACTGACAGCGTTTATGTTTCCGGGGAGCTTTCGGAGCAGACAGATTAGATAAGGTGAGTGATTGGCCAGGGGAGATTTATGGCCTAAGAGTGACGGTTAACATTCACCTTGTGCTTTTATGGACTGTGTGTACATTTGTAAGGCGGTGTTTGAGGGTCTCTGAGCTACCCCTCAGGGTGCTCTAAACTTTATTAAGGGAACGTTCAACTCCACACAACACCTGGAAAGAGAGGATCAGTAAACATTGCATGATGTTGCTAGGCATAAAACATCTGTTCCTGTCTGTGTGCATTTTTGTCACAAGCATGTCCCAAGTCAAAGAGGGGAAGTTGAATCAGATGTTCTTCTGTTTATTTTCTTGTTTATGTGCTTATGTAAAACAAATATCTCTTTGTTTTTGGTAATTACTCTGTACTGTGCATGTGGCCCTGAGGGGTTTGAGTCGAGGGTGAAATATGTCATCTCTTTTATTCACCGAAGAATGATAACATGATTTGTACTCACAGACATCACATTGTTATTTTTTTCCCGATCTCTCTTCACTGCCATGCTGTTTATGATTTAATTATTCATCTTTGGGTTTTTGTTGTGTTTTTGTTCCCTTTTTAGTTGTGTCTGGTAAGTTGAAATGTCACCCGTCACCTATTCACCGCCCTGACAGAGACAGGAAGCTGTCACAACCCCCTTCATCCTCCTCCCATCTCCTCTCCACCCACCAATCAGCACTCATGTTTCTGTTGTCATGGGCAACAGTGACTAAAGGACATTAATGGGTAAAAATATGCTCAGCTTGGGCCTCCAAGGTAAAGCCACATCACTCTATTATTTCCCCCTTTTATTCATTTCCAAACAACCCATCCTATTCATGGACAAATTATGTCTGTGTTTCAAATGACAGCTTTTAGATTGCTTTTATTTATGTATAGCACTAGAAATTGAATTGAAGTGTTTGGAGATTTAATACATTTCCATAACCCTTTTGGAATAAAGATGTAAACTGGCCTGCCTTTTGAACTCTAATTCAGGGTGTGTCTCCCCTTACTAAGATGGTCTATTATACCAGCAGGGCCTCGTATCTACTGTAGAGGTGCAAGGGTGTCATTGCGCTTTGACACCACACTTAGTCTTGGACAGAGTTTGTCATGAAGATGGATTCTGCATCTTGGTTGAGGCCTGTGCTATTGGAGGGTGTCAGCGTGGACAGATGGCTCAAATGTATTCTCCATTTCAATGTAAATGTTAATGGTGCCCTTGCCCATGCAAATGCCTGCCTTTTGGGTGTGATAAGTCTACTGTTTAATCTGCTGTGCACACTGCAACATATAGTTTTAAAATAGGGCCTGGAACTGTTAAAAACAGATTGAAATAGGCTACAAGAACCTGTGCTGCAGTCACATTTCTTTGGTCTATGGACTTTTCTCTTTGTCTTGGATTAAAAAAAACAGACCACTTGTAACTGCAATAGTATGACAACCATAATAATATAGTGTGACATGTTTGTCTATTCAATGGCTAACCATTGTTGTGGCTGTCCTCTAGTGCCCCCGGCATTTGTGGTGAGACCAAGGAACCAGGTGGTTGGGGTTGGCAGAACCGTCACTTTCCAATGCGAGGCCACTGGCAACCCACAACCAGCCATTTTCTGGCAGCGGGAAGGCAGTCAGGTAAACAAAATGAGAAAGGTTTTCATTCCAAAATGTTCCCTATCCATTTAGAAAACAATGCAGTCATTTTGTAGTCACCGTTCTCTAGATAACTAAGGCAGATGTATTCCATTCCAATTCTGAACAATTGTAATGTTCCTGCCAAATAAAGTTTGAATACAGTCTGTTTTCATTCCCCACAGAACCTACTGTTTTCCTACCAGCCTCCTCAACCCTCCAGTCGATTTTCTGTCTCTCAGTCGGGGGATCTGACTATCACTGATGCCGAACGCTCAGACATGGGATACTACAGCTGCCAGGCCCTCAACATTGCTGGCAGTGTCATCACCAAAGCTTTGCTAGAGGTCACTGATGGTAAGCAACTTTCCTTTAAACCCAGTTTCTGCATACAGCAAAGCCTCAGAGAGAATTAGAGGAACACTGAGTGGATGAATATTGGTATTTCAGATAATCTTTCGCTCATGAGGATATAGTTCTTCATCTGAAATGATGTGGTCCTACTGTAGAGCATATTAATATCCGAATTGAGGTTTGTGAGCTATGGTCTGGCCTGTTTAATGGGTTCCTGTCAGAGGTAGAGACTCTCTGGTGCCTGTGCACCCAGACCGTGGCCCAGTATTTGGCTTCACTGGCTTCACACTGGCTAATGTTTCCTTTGGTATGCCATGGCTGACTTGCTGCTGTCTACCGTTGGAAGACTGTGGCTGTGTGGTGAGGTCTGGATTGGGTCCTCTAATTACTCTGCTAGCCAATCCCTGTCAGCCTGGTGGACTAACCTTGGTTTAATATCCACCAATCCCACAGAGATCTGGGCAGCTATTATTTTGTCTACGACACACCTACATTCATTCCCTCATTTACCAAATGTCCTTCTTCATTTCAGGCCTACAATGGTTTATTCCATCTCACTCTCTTCTTCTCTTTCTCATTCTGTCTTGCTCTCTGGATAATAATAACAGTTATTAAAGTCAGCAGGCTGCTCTGAAGCCACCACTTCTCTGCAGGCTAATTTAGTAATTACAGGTCATGCTGACAATGTTTCAGTAATTGCATAATCCCCGGCACAAAAACAAAGACAAATGCAAATGCATGTGAAGAGCAATGCACACATACATACATCATCATGGGTTGCATTTACACTGGGTTATGTATTCCATTTGATTGCTCCTCACTGAGTATAACTTAGTAAATTAGGTGGAGGTGACAGCAATGGTCATCAATAGTGCTATAAATATTAATAATAATCTGACGGAGGCAGAAAACCTATAGCAGCAGCATGAAGGATCACACGGTGGAGACAAAGTAGAAGCATAAAAAAGGCAATAACAAATATCGAGTACATATAATAAGTCTCTTACATCTTCTTCCTTTTTCTTCCTTACAGCTTCTCTCTTTGTGTCAAACAAGCTTTTCGTTTGTTGTTTGTGTCTGCTGGTTGAATACCCACAGTTCACATGCTGTGAGGCAGGGAGCGAGAGTGGAACCCATGCTTCATGCTAATAACATTGTCTGTTCTGACTGGATTTTTTTGAGCATTTTCTCCCTTGTTTTGTGTTTAAAGGCTGGGGGATGGGTCATGGGATTGTTGGCTGCGAGCATTCATATGCTTAGTGCCAGGCATCTGGTAGAGCTGCAGCGAAAAGACTGAAGTATCTGAGCCCATTTCATTTTAATTACACTGTTTTTTATTTGGCTGAGTTTGACTCCTGCTGCTGAATGATTAGAAAATTGTTTCCAGTTCTTAAAATTGGATTTAATTCCTCTCCCACTGCCCTGCAGTTTTCACATGCTTACATTGCCACATGTTGTTTGTCCCACTTTTTTTGCCTTTTGTTTTTTTCCTCACACTAGCTGGATGTAATTGTCTGAAACCTCTGTTTTCCTACGCCTGTAACAACACCTTCACAGTTTCACTCCTTGCATCTCTCCATATAATTGATCATTCTCTATCCTCCGTACACAGTTGTGTCCGACCGCCCGCCACCAGTCATCCGACAAGGCCCAACCAATCAAACTGTGGCTGTTGATGGCACAGTGGTCCTCAACTGTATGGCATCGAGTAACCCCACCCCTACCATCCTCTGGAGGAAGGATGGTGTACTGGTGTCCACCCATGACTCCAGGGTCAAACAACTCGACACAGGTGCACTGCAGATACGCTATGCAAAGGTAAGACACCTGGACACAAGTTAATGATCAGATTCTTTTTTTAGTAAACATACCACAGACCACTAGTACTGTTGTGTGGTATTTGGGGTTGATTTGTATTCTATTCATTTGTATTTTTGGATTTCTATAAAAATATAAATATGAAAAATTAATCAACGTTTTCTATTACGCTGCCCTGGCTTTCTACAGCATTCTGGATAAACTGTTAAGTTGGACATATCACATCCATAATGTGCTGAGCACCCCTACTGTTTGGTACATGAAGCATGTGTTCCATGCCAGCAAGCAGGCCTGGTGGGATGACAGTCAGTTGTGGGTTTGAAATTGAGTCTGTGAACTCGAACAGTCTAGTTTCTATCAGTCAGCAAGCACAGAGGGTTTCGTATGTAATTTTGTGTGTGAATGTGTGTATTTGAGATGGCAAGCTGTGTGTTGCAGAACAATCAGCATTAGAGAGAGGCAAGTGGGGGGTGCTGACGTGTCTTCCACATGGAGGCGTCACGGGAATCGGAGTTCACGTCAGTTTGTGGTGCTCTGATGAATGCTGGCATGTCTTGTGGTGACAAGATTGCGGTGTGATTATGCTGCCAATATGACACAGGCAGGGGGAGATGCGTCGGACCCCTCTCGCGTCGAGCCGAGTAAACTCAGGCACTGGCACTGTACATTAATAGATTTGTCATTTTTCCCCGACAATGTTTTTTGATGCGTGAGGCAATTTGTTTTATTAATGTGTTTGCATGTTCCTTATTATGATCACGTCTAATAAGAAATAGAACATGCACACATTGAAGGTCATTGTGCGACGTGTTCACACTCACGCAATTAATGCACTACAGGTCCCCAGCAGATCATATAAATAATGTTTGTCTTAAGCTGGCTACACACTAGACGATTTATGGCCCGTGGGTTGGTCCAAAATATCCAAATTGTGTGGTGTCAAAAACGTGTATTGTATTGGTCCTGATCGAGTCGGAGACTCGTCGATCTCGAATGGTAAATATAATTTGATATTTACGATTCCAAATTGGGCTGTCTCTGACGGACTCGCAATAGCCAATGAGTGAGTAGAGATGGAAGCGTGACCAACCAGAGGTTGCGTATTTGTACTGCTCATAAACACAACTTTTTCCCGAGTCAAGAAGATTAGATTGCCAATATTGCCATATTTATATTTCTTCCGAAGTCACGTTTGATTACGCGAGATAATGTGAGATCTCGTGGCTGTGGAAACGCCGCTGTCAAATCTGTTATTATTAGCGGCAGGTGTGTGATCTTGCGGTCTGGCTGAAGCGTCTATTGTAAGTTCGGAGGATTTTATCATTAAAAATCGGTAGAAACTGTCCTTATATCTGTGGTCCCTCACGTTTTACCAAACGGTTACATGAAATTTTGAAAACGGTGCATATACCATAGCCAGCAGGATGTTTTGTTGGTTAGTTGGCTGATTATGTCCAAAAGTCGCAGCAGAGCTCCATGCTGCTGGGGTTCCTCACAGCATATGGACACCATCAGACGGACCACGTTGCACGCCAAACTTATAGCGTTATTCAATCCATGAAAACGTATATCTTACCGTTACACTCACACTTACAAACACTTCAGGTATGCTGGCTTTTGTTGTAGCTTTCCTGAGCATCACCCACACCCCTAATGTACCCCTAATTTATGTTTGGAGCAAACAACGATTATTTTTAATCTGGAAGCAAATCCAGTTACTGATTCAGTATTTACGTTTATTTCAGCACTATTATAAACTACTGCACTTTCAGTAAACCCAGACACACTTGTATCTGAAAGTTTAAGAATTATTGAAATATAACCACATTTTGCAGTTTGTCACCACATCAGTTGATTAGGGCAGTTGCTTCCATGTTTAGTACTCAGGGGGATGGTAGTGAGAGAAAAAGTTATCCAATTAGTCCATGATCCTGTGAAAATGTTTTCCATTTGACTAGGAACGGTCTGTCACTTGGCCTTTCCAGCTGCGTTCCTTGCAATTTCTGGTTGGAAAGAGGCGTTATTGAGATTAGGTAGCATGTAGCCGGCGATGATAGCTACCTCCACCAGATTGTCATCAACTGGTGCTTTGAAGGGGGAAAGAGCAAGAGAAAATACATTTCAGGTGACTGTAACATATATTTAAGCGATTTCCATTTAATGAATATTCTCCCTGTCTTCCTCAAGCTTGGGGACACTGGCACCTACACTTGCATTGCCTCAACACCCAGTGGAGAAGCGTCTTGGAAAGCCCACTTAGAGGTTCAAGGTAAGCCTAATTCCACAGTGTCCAATGTTGTATTTTTCCTATAGTATTCTATAAGAAAAAGTTATTTTTCATTTGTTCCTGGGTATGTTTTATAAAAAAAAAATAGATTTGAAAATGAGTCATCAGACTTTGAGTTTTGAAAAAAATAGCAATAACCTGCATTTAGCTGTTTGATTCATTTTCTACATCTAGAGTTTGGAGTCCCAGTGCAGCCAAACAGACCTACTGACCCGAACCTGATCCCGAGCCCTCCTTCTAAACCTGAGGTCACTGACGTGACCCGCACTTCTGTCACACTTTCCTGGAAGCCTAACCTTAATACTGGAGCCACCCCCACCTCCTATATTATAGAGGCCTTCAGGTAAAACTAATCAGCTTGACCATAAATAATCAAACTTTTTCCATGGCTTTTTTTGAAACCCTCTTAAATCTTAGTTCTCTCTGTTGTGTGTCCACAGTCATGCATCAGGGAGCAGCTGGCAGACCTTGGCAGAGCATGTGAAAACTGAGTCATTTGTACTCAAGGGCTTGAAGCCCAGTGCGGTCTACCTCTTCTTAGTACGGGCAGCCAATGCCTATGGGCTGAGCGATCCCAGTCCCATCACCGATGCTGTGAAAACACAAGGTGGGAAATGCCGTCTTACAGATAAGAATTTGATAATACAGAAGGGAGCGCCATGGTTTTTCTCCTGTTACAGACGAGGTCGTAAATTTTTGGGTGACTTTACTTCTGCATACAGATATCCCTCCCACCAGTCAGGGTGTGGACCATCGTCAGATCCAAAGGGAGTTGGGAGAAGTGGTAATCCACCTGCACAACCCCACCATTCTCTCCTCCTCCTCGGTCAGGGTGCAGTGGACAGTGAGTATCATTTTCTTCATGACTGCGTTATTGTCACATTTTCTTGTCACATTGTCGCGCAGCTGCAGCCTGTTACAGATTGCCATATGGTTCATTGATATAACTGGCAGCCAAAGCGCCAAGGTTGGTTTAGTGATATATCCATGGTCAATTTGACAGGCAACTCAGCCAAGCTAATGTGCTAACATCCCGGCACCCTACAGAGTAGGGGCACTGCAGAGAGCAGCCTGGACTACAATCCAAGGGTTCTTAGTATCCATCTGGCATGAGCCTGAGCTGGTCAACTGGCCAGAGATCACAAATCTGCTTTTCCCATAGTGCACCACTCAGCCACCTTAAAGTTACGCCACAGAGCCCTGCCTCCTGCAAAAGGCCACGCATTGCCGTATAACAGTGTGTGGCGTGCCAGTCCGTGCCCTCTCGGATTGGAAACACTTGACAGCTGTTAAAATAATACAAGCGAGAAGGAAGAGGCGGCCAACTCATGCTCTTAAGTGGAAATGGCTTACAGATGTTAAAATGGATAGGTGGGAGAGGAGGAAATGGTGAACTGGGAGCTTATGTTGGTGATTCTTTGATAGTACAAGCTGAATATGAAATACTTATGTCCACCTGCAATTGATCTGGGTAGAGTAGGGGCTTTTTTAAGATAATGACACAATACAAGTAAAGATTATGGCTGCCCACCTCAAATAGTAGAGATCAATCTTTATTATGTCACCATATTAGTCTAGTGGGATGACTCGCTAGAAGCAAAGAACAGCTCCTTTTGCTTTTTGCCACAAGGCCACCTCTGCATTCCCAATTATTATGAAGTGCCAGAGTGAGTGATGAATGGGACAGAGGAAGCATTAAAAGGATAGTGACATGTCAAGACTGATTTAAAACATTACTGCCCAGTTACCCTGTCACCCTGGAATGTTCCATAGAAATAAGACATGACAAGAGGGAGACTGAGATTATAGTTAAACTTTACAGCTTCCTGGTTTGTTGCGTTAAATCTATTCCTAATGTGGCGTTTCTTGGTCTTTCCATTTTCCTTTGTGCCATGGTAAATGGTTGTGCAGTTTTCTGGCTAATGAAGACCACCTGAGCCAGCGGCATATTTTACAGCAACGCATTAAAATCTTTACAAGCCAGTGCTGCCTTCCACAGGGACTCGTAGGAATATTCGCATACTGGTTAGCGGTTACTCTTTTCTCTAGCCCTGCTCGGTCACAAAGCAACATTGATTATGCCTCAAATAAATTAACAGACAAATCCCTCCTAATTGCATACATTCTCAGTATTTAGCTACTGTTTGTCAGACGCTGTTTAACTTAGTAAGTATTCTCACTCTCTGATGCTTTGTATGAGGTACCCCTTTCCCCCACCTTACTTCACTTCAGCAGCCTGTCAGTAGACTGGAGAGCAGGGCAGGATGAGACAGGCTGTTCTGGGAGCCTGGGCCCTATTTAAACAGCTCCAGACTTAGAGGAACCTCTGGCCAATGACCTCATATTGTGGTTTGCAAAAATCACTGCTGCTCCAAATGGCGCATATACAGACAGTCCAAAAAGAGAAGTAGATGTGGATAGATAAACAGAGATGAGTGATATGATGTGATGAGTTAGCACCCCATTCCACGTAGGGCCTGGCGTATCCGTTGCATGAATTCATAGCTATGCAGCTATTCTACAGTTAATTACATCATTGTGTCATTTCCCCCTGTGAACTGTGAAGTATATGATGAAGTCAATGTGTGACACTGCCTTTGTTTCCGTGCTATTCACTAGGTGGAGCAGCAGTCACAATACATACAGGGCTACAAGGTGATGTACAGACCCTCACCAGAAGGGCTGCAGCGGAGTGAATGGGCTGTGTTCGAGGTGCGCACACCTGGGGAGGACAGCGCTGTTGTTCCGCAGCTTCGAAAGGGAGTTACATATGAATTCAAAATCCGTCCCTTCTTCAACGAGTTCCAGGGAACAGACAGTGATGTCAAAGTTGGCAAGACACTGGAGGAAGGTGCGGGATGTGAATGTGTGCGACCGTCTGTACGTGTGCGCTAGTTCTTGCCTGTGCATGTTTACATGTTTATACCGTTTTATATGCACAGCTTGTATGTGTGAGAGCTGTTCACAGCAGGCAGGGAGGGAGGGAGGGATTATGATAGGTTCAAACGTGGTGTATTCAGGCATGCTCGAGTGGATGTTGAGCTCTTTATACGGGCCTATGGAAACCCATATACAACTCTCCAAAAGGAGTGTTAAACTAATTTTCAGAGGGTGTGGTTGTGGCAGTCTCGTGAGGTTTGGTTGAAACCCAACTACAAATTTTAATCTGTAGCAAACAGCTAAGAGAAATGTGCGGGAGAGTGTTTACTGGAGAGTGTGCGTGTTTGTCTGTCTTGTGTGGGAGTGTTTTGATCTTTTTTTCTGCTGGATTCTCTTTTGTTCCAAATTTAGTTTATAATTGTTTTCGAAGCTCCCTACACTTTTGTTCTCCCACAAGCAGAAGAATGCTTGTTTTTACAACACTCAATCACACGTCTTTTATGTTGCATTCATGATTATTTCAGCTTAATTACTTTTGGACCTCAGGTTGACGCTCACACACCACTATGCACGCCACCATCATAACTCCGTCTGTTATGGCTGAGCAGTCATTTTTTTATATCCACAATAGCGCTTGTACTAATTAAATGCAATTCGATCATTAATTAGTCCTTTGTTCTCCCCTCAGCTTCAGTCTCATACAGAGCTAAATGACAAATTCCAACAGCTAAATGCGGGGAGGCATGCAGATAGCGGAAGAAAATCTCTATCACGTATGAAGGTGTGTTTTTCTGATCTTTTGTCTATCCCATCAGCCCCCAGTGCCCCTCCCCGTGATGTTACAGTGACAGAGAGTGGGGACAATGGGACTGCCATTGTGGTCTCCTGGCAACCCCCTCCAGAAGAGGAACAGAATGGGGTGGTCCAGGAGTACAAGGTAACAAAAACATCCAGTAAACACGAGGTCAGAGCAAACTCTCCTACTATACTGTACAGGCACACAGGAGAAAACAGGGCTATAGACAGAGACAGGGATTATAAGAGAAAGGAACAATGCACAGACATGGAAAGGTAATGAATTCCTGGTTGAGGCTCACCTTTCTACTCTCAATCCTGTCTGTTGGTACAGGCTCTGAGACAGACACTCTGTGGAAACTCTAATGAAACAGTGGCACCTGGTGGATAAAGCAGACATTTCTGTGGTACTGTTTGTTTTCTCCTTCAGTGGCTTGAAACCTTAACTGCTGATTACTGATCCTTGTCTGGTTATTGGTGATAGAATGGTTTCCTTCGCGCTGCTTTGTCAGATTAATTTTGACTCATGTCAATAAAAATGAATAATATAGTGCAAATAAAATAAGAACAAAAGAAACAAACCCTGTCTAAACTACAAGCTTTAATAAAGAGCTGGCAATGAGGAGGAAAGATGAGGGGAACGATCTGTATCTTAATGTTCGATGCGCTGATTATTTCTTAAAACAAGTTTGCTTGATAATGGATGCTCTTTTTGTAATGTCCTCACTTTGAACAGCACTGCTCCCTTATTCCTTATGTTGTGGAAGCCCTGTATTTTAAATATGAAGCCTTATTGTGTCACAAGGAATATAGTCTAGTTGTGGAAGGGAAGATAAGGCAGAGCCAGGGGAACTGTTCAGCCACTGTTCATTTTCCAGGTTAATGTTTCTGGTGATAGAGTGGTAATAGAGTAATTTCATGGGTTTTAAGTCTAGCCTGAGTGTTCCGGGCTAGTTACCAAGTCAGGTCCGTTGGAGCAATTAAACTCGGGGCAATTTTTAATATGCATACATTTTTAGGGCTTTGTATAACCATCATAGCTGTTCTTACGAGTGCACACACGTATCGCACACACCCAAGGAAGTCTATAGGTTAACATACAAGTAGTAAAGGGCTGGTAAGAGGTGGGGGAGTATAGAAAGCGTATTGTCAGGGGTTCAGGATGTGGAGGTCTCCGGGCCTCATGCTGAGGTGAATGTATACCTCTCTTTGTGACCCTGGTTAAAGCCAGCCAGGGGGACTACTCTCCTTCCTGGGAGTGACAGCAGTTTAAGTTTCTGCTGAAATGAGGTTATAGGGTGATTACTGATCCCCATTCGTTTTCCATGGGTTCAAGACCACACAATGATGTCATGGTTACCGCAGTTCATTTAATAGTAGCACCAATCAAATATGGGTATATAGATTGGTGATGTCAGGAAACTCATAACATTATCTCAAAGTCAACTCTCTCTTTGTCTCTTGCAGATTTGGTGTTTGGGGAATGAGAGTAGGTACCACATCAACCGTACAGTTGATGGCTCAACCTTATCTGTGCTGATTCCCAGTCTGGCCCCAGGGATCCGCTACAGTGTGGAAGTAGCAGCCAGCACTGGGGCAGGTCCTGGGGTCAAGAGTGATATCACCTTCTTCCAGCTTGGTGTGTAGAAACAACCCTTATTTTTCACAGACGGTGCCTATAATTATTTTGTTTTTCCTTTCATGAATGTATTTGATGTTTTGTATGTTTGTCCTCTGGCAGTCCTTGCTGACAGAATGTACCCGTATTATCTGACAAATAATTATGTAATTAATTCATTTATCTAAAACTAAATAAATAAATAAAATGAATTTTGGAATTAAAATTGTTTTTCCAGGGCATCAAACAGTTGTATCATTCCTTCCTTTGTAGTACTGTATATCCGAGCCTTTGCCAGCTTTTCCTTTCATTAATGACACTTAAAACCTGTAATTGTGTATTATTACTGTTACACAAACATAATCAAACTTGATGTGTTTGACTGACAGGGAACTTTTACTGTTTTTTGTGCCCTCTGAAATGGCTTTCAGCTTCACTGGCTGGCACTATGATCAACACGATCTAAGGGGAAGAACCGTCAAGCTGACTGCCCCACCCTGCTCAATTCTTGCTATGTTTTTTTCTCTGCCTCACTGCAAACAACAACGGCAATAATTCAGTAAATGCTGCACTCTGGGCTCAGGCATGACATGTTATTAATGCCCAGAAACGCCATGTGGCCTGCATTGGGGACTCATCTATACTTTGCAGTGTAGATTGTCAGATATTTTGTCAGTTCCTAATCACAAAGCCTTGACTTGGCCCACACAGGAGACTGATGGAGAATACATGAATGGCAAGATGAGTCATAGAGAGAGAACTGCCCATGGTTTTAAATGTGTGATGGAATGGGCATGAGGAAGCACTGGCTGTAACTGATACAATTTCTCTCAGTTGAAGAGTTCTTGTGGTGACTGTTGCCATGTTCCAGCACAAGTGTAACAATGTGCCTTGGGGATCTGCACTTCACCTGAATGCATTTGTCACACTCTGAGCTTGTGTGCTTCATCCCCGCCTAGATACCTGTACAGTCCTTGTGGGATGCTTAGTCACATTGGCATCCTCTGTTCACTGGGCCCGGCAGAGCCACAGATTGAGAAGACAGAGAAGTGAGAAGGGAGGCATATGAATGGAGACGTGGACTGAGTGACTTGAGACAAAGAAAGACAGGAGGATATGGAGGGCTAAAGGCTGGAGCTGTTTTTTGGGGGGGAAGTGTTTTTGCCTCTGGCTGAGAGAGCTGACAGATAAGAGTGGCTGCAGCATGAAAGACTTGGGGGTGAAAAAGATATAAGGCAAAGAAACACAGACAAGCGGAATTTTTTAGAATGGCGGGGGGTGGGGTATCATCGAAAAGTCTTTCATGTATCACGCATAAGGGAAAAGCACAGAGAGAATAGACAGATGAGAAAAACAGACAGGGAGTGAGAGAGAGACGGGTGTTGTGAGCAGCCATACGAACAGCTACCTCAGCCTTTTGCAGATGAGCCTCAGTTAGCTAATTACTGTGGTGTTTGTATTTGAGGCTGATCTTATTAGATGTATTTAGATTATAAAAAACACCATAGCTATGTAAATGTTAATGGTGTAAATGTTTCGATGTCCCGTTCCATTGAGCTGCTGTTGTACACTCGCACTGTCTGAATGTCTTTGGTTGCTTTCGTCTGCTAACCTGATATTGTTGACTGACATTCGGGATGAAAGCCCTTTTGAAAAATAGAAAAAAACTCACAACCCAGCCTAACACAAAATCTGATTTTGAATGCATTTCATATTTCACATTTTTTCACCTGGTTGGAGGTTTAGGTTTAAACATTTACTGTCATCTCTTTCCTGATTTCACATCCCTTACTCCCTTTATTCAGCTTGTTCTATCAATTCTTAAACGTTAACTGTTTTTCTTTGTTTGTTTGTTTAATACGGGTAATTTATGTTCTGATCTCACATCTCTCTCAATTTTTCCCCATTTCTACATCCTCAGATGCATCAGGGCGGATGACAGAGAGCGAAGCCCCAGAGAACCCCCTGTCCCAGCAGATCTCAGATGTGGTCAAGCAGCCGGCCTTTATAGCAGGCATTGGAGCTGCTTGCTGGATCATCCTCATGGTCTTCAGTATCTGGTTGTACAGGCACAGAAAGAAAAGAAATGGCCTCTCCAGCAGCTATGCAGGCATACGCAAAGGTAAGTACATGCATGTGACATTTATCGGGTATATCCACTTGAATTTCTGATTTGCAGGGTGGCTTTGAGAGTGCAAGTGGTTTTCTCACTTGCGTGGATGTGTGGAGAAAATGCGTTACAACAATTATTAGTGTGTTCTCTTTCTTTGTTTCAATGGAGCACTAGATGTCTTCATCCACCATCCACCATATTGCTAACCTTCCTTGCATCCTCCCTGTCACCCACACACTGATGTCTTTGTGGAGAGCTCACCAGTAGAGCACTTTAATTTGTGATGTAGGCTCCCGCTGCTGCGACATTAAGACATCTTTTATGTCTCTGTCATGCCTCAGTCACATTGATTCTGTAATTGTGTGTGTTTGTGTTCCTTTCTGGTGAAATACATTCTAAAGTCCAACACCTCCCTTTTAAGCAAATAACTTATTGCAAGGAAGGAGAACACCTTGCCTATATGCATTCTTGCTGCATTGCAACAGTCTTAGAGTAGCCACAGTGTAAACCATTGGGTTTTTACCTAACTCGAGTGGAAGTGACAGGGTTCATGAAATGCCCAACCCTTCCTCACCTTATTTATAGTATGACAATAGCTATAAGCCTTTCTTTGAGAGTCTCATTTATGTTTACACTGGCTTTAAGTGTTTGCCTTTGGTGGTTCAGCTGCTCTATACCTTAAAGAAGATGCACACTCAACCATAAAACACAGACCGAATGGATCAACTTAGCAGTAATCTTTGACTTAAACGTGGGAAACACAGGTTCTTATTCAGAATTTATTCAGACCAATAATAATAATAGGAATTTCCTTAAGCTCTGCCATTTTGACAAATAACTATTTGGTCATAACTGTTACTTTGGGCAGAAACTGTATTCACGCAATCTGAAATATCATCAAAGGAAAAAAATAATGATGTTAAAAAGTCTCTTTATTCTCTTTAACCAAAGGAAGTTAGATCATATATCAGTCTGTGAGAATGTGATAATACAGGAGAGTAACTTCATTAATGCAGTAATGATCTGTGGCCATGCAGTATAAACCTGGCAGGCTCAGATTACCAAGTCTATTCTATTTGATTCTGTATTACACACATACACGTTAAACTCTTCAGGAGCAAAGTTGCCAATCATGCTCCTCCTCCTTCTCCTTCTCGTGTCCCCAGACCACAAGAGGCCACAGTCTTTGTTGGGACTGGTAACTAAGAATGTTCTCAAAAGTGTATAATTGCAACCACATGAAGCAACAACAGGGTCCAAATCGGTTGAAGTGGGAATCTATGTGCTGCATTGTACACACGTTTTGTCTCTAAGACTTTAAATATGTCATTTAGTCAGCTTAGGCAAAAACAAAAAGAAAGTCAAATGTTTTTTGCTTCCTTGACAAATAATGTGCTGTTGCATTTTAAAGTAAACATTGTATAAAGCCACACTGCAGGAGTTTTCAAAAAATCTTCAACTGAAACTATTCACACAAATCAGAAAAGCCAACTAGGTTATTTATTGCCAAAATCTAGCTAATGCAACATGCAACAGGAGAAAAAAATATTTGCGTATTTTAGTCACGTTCTGGTGCTTTTTTTTAAGGCAGGTTAAAGTCAGACAGGGACATGTTTTTAAAGTGCACTTTTAAGGTAGTGCAGGGATGACTAACAGCATGGCACAATGTTGCATCAACCACAGTGCATGCTGTTGCATTCCTCACTTCTTCAAAGAGGGCAACAACAAACAGTACATTTTATAGAAGATATTCAAAGACAACACCACCAGTTACAGAATGTAAAGCAACCAGCAGTAGGTTGCTGTTATTGGACAGAGACCCTTAGTGAATCTTAGTGAGTAATTTTCAAGTGTTTACCCCTTGCCTATATTGAATTGCACCAGTAATAGACTCAGCAACAACATATAATTCAACAATAATGTTATATTCTTTGTTTTTGTTCAACAGTTCCATCCTTCACTTTCACACCCACAGGTAAGCACTCTAAATATTTGCTTTAGATACATACAGTGATCTTTGTATTCACTGTATTTGTGCAATATGCATTACACTTTATTTACAAAATGTTGTTTTTTGTAAATGCCATCACAATGGGATTGACTAGTGAGAAGCAACAACAACAAACGAAACAAAACAGCTAATCGTAAGAACCGCTTTTAGTATCTATCTGGAAAAAGATATTTCACCATATTTTTTGCATCGTGTCAAAACATGATGCCCGAGGAAAAGCAGTCCACACTGCTGAGAAGCTATTAAAACTCGTGGTGACTTGATCAAAGGGCTGCTGGCAATCTCAGATTAGATTTAAGGGAATGACACACAAACAACACTTCAACACACCAATTATATAAGTAGGCAGCAGAGCTAAGAAGGTTATCTGTGAACTGAAGTGACACGGTATAAAGCAGATAAAATAAAAGCTCTCTCCGTGCATCATAATAGTCTGTCTTTATTATATTTACAGTCCTTTCACTCACAGACTTCAAACTGTTAGAAATGTTTTGTTGCCTCGAGGTGTGGCGAAGTTGTTGGCAGGGTTTACTGTAACAATAGATGTGAACTGGTGAGGGGAAAAGACCATACTGTACAGCATTTGTTTGTGGTTATACTGGACGATCTTGTCTGTGAAGAGATTACCGGTATACCTTAACATGCTGCTTGTCTGCAGGTGCAAGTTGTTTTGTTTTTTTGCATGTTCTGCTGGAAGTCTTTGATGCAAAATACACTAGGGTGGACAGGGCTAGGATTCTTTCTCGTTAGGAAGCCAACCCTTTCCCTGGAACCCCGTGAAACACCTGAATTCTGTTGATCTTAATCGGCAACAAGAATCTGATACTTTGAATTAAAGAGAGCTAGTCTCAGAGCTCCTCCAGCTACATGCAGAGGCCAAGTCTTCGTTCTTCCTGTGAGACTGACACATCGACATAACAAAGGCCCTACCTACCCCGCTCTCCCATCTCTCCTCTCAGGGAGGAGGTTGTAATTAAAGTTGGAAGTTTATCTCTCCTTCACACACTGGCAGCTCAGAGCTCCTTGAAAGAGTCCACCTTGCAGCATATGAAGCCTCAAATGCGCTGAAGCCAAGCCAGACAGACAACCTCAGAGCTCTGCCTCCCTGTTCTTCATAAGCCTCTTACATATCCTCCTCCTGTTGCTGCCTGTGTGACTCAGCCAAAATTATGCCACACACCTCCTTTGATATACTCACTTAAACTGACAGAATAACGTGCACTCACTCACTGACACGCACAAAATATGCTCGCTAAGCTGACAATGCAGAATCAAAAGAGTCATTCTGCGTCAAACTATCATGAATATAGCAAATGTAAGGATGTGATGACAGCAGTAAAACTATTGGCAACTCATTGTTTTCTCCATTTTTAGTGGCATATCAGAGAGGTGGAGAAGGTGTAAGCAGCGCTGGAAGGTAAGAGTTATTTTAGAATGTTGTGAATGATTATATTTCAAAACATACCATTTGGGTGATAACATGACCAATTGCATTTAAATCCCAAATACTGTGGCCAGGGGTGTTTCAAGACACTCTAGGGGCCCCAGGCAAAAAAAAAAAAACGTTTTATCACTGCAGTGTCTAATAAATTGACAGACATTTAAGGGGGTGTCAGGTTGTCGTTAATGTGGACCAATGTAAACAGCCGTCTTTGGGGGGCCCCCTTCTAGCTCGGGGGCCCTAGGCAATTGCCTACTTTGCCTGCCCCGTTGCAACGTCTCTGACTTTAGGGCTGCCTGAACAAGTGAGGACTGTTGAGCAGATGTACTTTTGCTTGACAAACACTAGGGGGAGTGCTGTGCCTTTCTAAAGCCAGAGAGATGAGGATGGGTAAGGAGGTGCAATAAATGGGATGCAAAGAGGAACAAAGCCCCATATAGTTTGCCTGGAGCCCATCCTCACCCCATATGGTGGAGAGACACATTGAGCCACAAGGCTGTGCCATAACATCACCATACAACTTCAAAGGGGAAACAGACAAACACATAGAAGTAACAACACAAGTCTTCATGTTGTGGAATGGTACATTGAGCACAGAGTGAGACTGTCAAGCATTGGGCTGGGCAAACCATCTACTCACATTTATACACAATTAATGGTATTTGTTATTTTCATACAGCTGAGAAAGAGTGGAAATTGAATATGCAGATAAAACCCAAAGTATTTGTTTCCATCTCTTTATTCAGAGTACAGGATGTACAAAATACTGCAAGTACGCATGCTTGTTATTCATGTGTTAATGGATACTGAGCTTGGAGCGATCAGCAGTAAATCCATAGTCAGTATATTATCCAGTCCTATGATTGAATCCCATGTGCTGTGCTGTGCTGTGTCAGCTCTGTACTAAGACAATGGCCATTCAATATCAACATACAACTCTTCGGGCGATTGAGGAGCTATTGTGAGAGTTTATTTGGCTGTACAAGACAAAATTGCTCGTTACCCCAAATGAATCCAAGACGTCAGTCATTTGAGTGGGAAATGGGAAATGCAATTCAATTCTAATACAGTGTTTGGATTTACAAACTGGGAGTAAGTCTGTGGAGATGTTAATAGTGAAACGATATACGGCACTGCTAAGAGTAGTGTGCATTCTCTTTGTATGCTAGATTGATTCATTTCATGAGCAATAGGATCCTATTTATCCTCAACAGTGTTTGGCCTGAGGTCAGGTTGAACAGTAGAATGTCGTTGAGCAACTGATTGTATTGCATTGGGCTTAATGCCAAAAAACATGGAAACAAAGAAGATGGATTGCCAGACGATAATGTGAACTAAACTTTTTTTTTTCAATGCTATAGATACACTATTGAGTCTACTCTGGTGTTTGAGGCTCACTGTCTGTTCAGGACATGCACTTTGCGACATTGGAAGTAAAGTTTATCTGGCTGTCTAAGCCAGGCGGATCACTAATGTGCACGAGCGCTCAGGGAAAGTGTCATCGGCTGTGGACAAGTCAAGCACACACAATCTACTTGGCTGGGCTTTTTTCAAATGTGCACCCCCAGCCTGTGCATGTGCACACATGGCCAAAAGGAAAAGTACCAGAGACAGATCTCTACTTTTTCTCTTGCTAGATTACCACACCCCACATCATCTTTATCTTTGAAAATATCCTGTTACTTTGGGTGTCTCGGGTCATTCAGTTTGATGTTACTGTGCTGTTGGCTTAGTCTCTTATTATGTTAACCATTTGGACCTATTTTTTACAGGCCTGGTTTACTGAACATTGGGGAATCTGCTACTCAGCCCTGGCTGGCAGACACATGGCCCAACTCCTGCTCCAACCACAACGACTGCAGTATTAACTGCTGCACTGCGGGCAATGGCAACAGCGACAGTAACTTGGCAACATACAGCCGACCAGGTATGTAGTGTTGACCCTACCATACATCGGCAAAAGCCTAAATAAACATCCCCCTCTACGGCAGTGATGTAGTCCTTGACAAAATAACTGTAGAGATAAGAAATGAAGGCACTTGGGGAATCTACAGTACTAGAGGAAGTAAAATCTGATATCTGGGTTAGCTCCCTGGAGAGTTGTTCCGTGTATCTCTCCATTCTCTAGGTCTCCACAAGAAAAACCTGAGGAAATATTACCATTAGGAGAGGCTGTGTGCTTGTGTGTTTGATTTATCTGAGGTTAAAGGAGAGCTGTTTTAGGCAGGAAATAAAAAGAGCACACTGAGAGGGGCTTATGGCTCTACTCTGTTGCTAATCGAATTGCTTTGCTGATTTCCATACTGTTGTTATAGCCAGTAATGTAATTTCCCCTAAGTGCTCGGTTATTTAAGAAATGTGCAGTGGGCGAAGAGGTCAAGGCTGCACTGCAGACGCTGGCCGAAAGCTGGGGAAGACGGAAGGAGTGACTGTTAGTGAGAGGTGCACCTGGCAGACCAGATCTAGAGTTTAGTGAGCACTACTAAAATGTCAATAAAAGGAACCACATTGGCCTTAAACCACTCTGCACTACTGCTATACAGTATGCACTGTTGTGCATATTAGGGGTGCATTGGTGCACCTTCTAAAAGGTTAATGATATCCTTGTTAATATCTACATCTTTACATCAATTGTGTTTGGCCTTAGTCTACGTTGTTGGAAAAAAAATCCCCATGACCCCATTGCTTCCTAAACCAGAAGCAATGTTGCTGCTAGAAATTATTGACCATTTAAATGTTTTCTCGCTAGCTGTCAAAGATAAATGCTGTTTTTTTTATTAGACTTTTTGCAGGATTTACATTTTGGCTTTAACTGCTGTAGACAGGACCAGCAAAATGCCAATGACTCAATAATTAAGTTAGGCAATTTCTCACAGGAGATCATACCCGCTCACAAAAGTTACATTGTGGAAGGACAGTCATTTGGGGGGAGGACCATGAAAATGATCATCACTTTTTATTTCATGGTAAAGTTGTTGCATAATGTTGCTTTAATGTTTTGGATAATGTATTGAGATGTGTACTGTGTCGGTCTCAGTGACAGCAGTGCACATCCTTAGCGTACATGGTCAGACTCATACACTTAGAGAAAAAAAAGGCAACATGGTCAAAGTCTTTAAAAAGCCTATCTTAGGATCCTCTGACAGTAATGAAATGCTTTGTGTTCTAAATAACACACTTTGCGGGCCCATAATTCCTATCCAGCTGTTTGGCCTGTTATCCATCTGGCCATTCAGTAGTTTCTTCTTACTTCAAACATTTCACAATGACGATTAATAATTCATTTTGTAGACTTTACAGTGATTGAGTTCAATTCTTCCGTTATGCTAATCAGCCCTCTGAGGCTGATGTGTTTAACTCTACCTTGACACGGTGTGGGATGTTTACCAGGGAATAACAGGCTAAAGGCAAACCCTCACTCCTTGCATGACACCCCGCTGTATGACACTAAGGAGCTTGCTAGATGCATGCTTTGTGTGTGTGCCAAACCCAAATTCTGAACATTAAGAGGATCACTGACTAGGTGACGGAGCAAAGAAACTGGAGTTAATGTCCCTTTATCCCAGCCATAGGGGCGCTTTCACAGATCAACCATTGAAGTGTCTAGCTGTCCCATGCAGCTGAAATGTGAGGAGCATGGCACGAGCAGCACGCACCTATGGTCCTCCTTGGTATTTACCGCTGTCTGGCTCTCAGATCTGCTGGAGGATTTGAATCTTTTATGAGCCAGGGAAAATTGGATCTGTCAGCAGAGCTGTGCTTTCACTGCGTGCTTGATTCCATGTCTTTGATACAGACATGTCTCCCTGTCCCTCTCAATGAGAAGAGATGCTTCCACCGTCAGAGGGAAAAGAATAGAGATGACATCCACATTGAGTCATAGGTGTAATAGCACCTGTGTCACTTGTCAAAATTAGATCATAATTTGGCAAACAAAACTGATACATTAAATGGAAATGGAGATCTCTCTTAGACATAGGCACAGTGATTTTTCAAATCTGTATAAAATAAATATGTAAATGTACTGATAGATCAGATGATGCCCAGTCTTTCAACGCTTTCACAAAACTGGCCTACTGCTGCAAAGCTGATCAGCAGTAGAAAAGATTCATTAAATAACCTCCTAATGTTCTCCAGCCGACTGCATCGCCAATTATAACAGCCAGATTGAAAACAAGCAGACCAACATCCTGGTGCCAGAGTCAGGAGTTTACGGAGATGTAGACCTGTCCAACAAGATCAATGAGATGAAGACCTTTAACAGCCCCAACTTGAAAGACGGACGCTTTGTGGGTCCAGGGGGGCAGCCGACACCATACGCCACCACTCAGCTCATCCAGTCCTCCATCATGGGCAACAATATGAACTTGGACAGAGGAACCGGAGGGAGTGGAGGTGGACCAGGGGGTGGAGGGGAGGTGAACGAGAAACACTGCTGGAAGCCTACCTCAATCCAGCAGCAGAAACAGGAAATGGGCTCCCAGCTGCAGTACATCATCATGGAACAAAACAAGCTGAACAAGGGTGAGTGTGGAACACCCAGCAGCCATGGTTAAAGAGGTCAACCCCACGCCATCATCTTCCACCTCTTGATTTTTCCCCTCTGTTGTCTTCCCTCCCAGCTCTCTCCACCTCACTGTGGAAGCCAATAGGAGACTTTCATGCTCACACTTTCCTTGGTTCTGTCCTGCTCCTTTCCAAATCAACAAAAGTGCCACACTCTTTTTCTGCCCGTCTGTATGGCATTCATCAACCTCTCATCACCCTTCTTACAATCATGTATGATCTTCGCAGCTTGATGTGAGCCACAATAGATCTGCTATCTGTTTTCAGCATCTGGGTTATCATATGATGAAGGCAGGTGTGGGTATTTATCTGTGGTGTCAGATGTCTGTAGGCAAGACAAAGATCATTCTTGGGTCTTTACATTCTTTTGACCATAGCTATCATCACCTTGTTGGACCTGCCGAAAGGCTTCCCATTCGGTGTGGTAGTTTGGTGAGACTTTTGTGCAGCTGTTGCATGTGTTTACAAACTCACATGAAACGTATTATTATTATTAATAGCATGCCTCTTGTCACACCTAACACCGACCTCTGCTCATAAACACTTTTTTCATTTTTCCACCATGAAATGGAGTTGTACAGCTTATCAAATGTGGTTCTTGATCTCCTTGTTGAATACAAAGGGGTTTGAGTTTGCAAGATGTCTCCCTGGGGCCACACTAACTATCCACAATCTTCATCCCATCAGACCGCTACAGAGGAGGTGACAGTCCGATGCCAGCCACCATCCCCTACAACCAGACCCACGACAGCCACACTGGGGGATCCTATAACAGCTCTGACCGAGGCAGCAGTAGTACCTCAGGTAAGAGGGTTGGGATAAAGCAAGAAACGAGACTGGATTTAGGAAGACTTTCAGTGGTAATGATGTGATTAAAAACAAAGCCAAACTTTTTTTTTTTAACTGGCAATGTATTTTCCCAGCACATAATCACATGCAGCCCCAAGCTCCATTTAAAAATCACAGTTTTTCTGAATAGCAAAAATCACTTTGAGACACTAATATTGCTTGTTTTAACATGTTAATTTGATTCATTTCCATGTCAGTCAATTTTATAGAGAAACGGAGAGGGAGATGCCTTCAGAAAAGGGGAAATTGCTGAATAGAAAGAGGGGGAAACAATGCCTTCGAACAAAGATATGAGCGCGATGCAAGACATTAGCTTGTGCCTTTTGTTTTCTTGTTGCATTGTCATCCAAGGCAAATAAGATAAAAGAACCCCTTCTTTTATTTTGTTTACTTGCTTCTATTTCATTCCCTCCTTTTGTAGTTATTTTGCATTGCTTACATTCATTGGCTTTGCTTTAATTCCAGTATGGAGCAACGTAATTTCATCAGGCTCTCAATGTCTGTCTTTGGACAAGGACAAATGATAACACATTGCAGACGGCATGCAACACTGCCACCTTAATGCCATGTATCCATTCTGATATTGCATTTCAAGTTCAAGACATTAGGCGAAGCCTTTAGTGCCGGCTGCACCTCACAGCTCATTGGTTCACAATTTAAATAGTTTGGTATTAATTAGATCTTTTTGCACAGTTGTCTTTCTACTTACTCTCTTGGCCCTGGTTAATACTACTATATGAATAGTTCAATAATGTTCCATCATTTCATAACTTACATGCAAACAATTCCATAAATACTAATACGCATGTTTTAGCATGTGTTTTGTGACTTATCCAAGGTTTTATCTGTTTTTTGTGTAGGGAGTCAGGGCCAAAAGAAGGGAATGCGAACCCCCAAACTACCTAAACAGAGCACAATGAACTGGGCTGACTTGCTGCCCCCTCCGCCTGCAAACCCACCCCCGGGTCGGAAAACGGAGGAGTACTCTCTTTCTATGGAAGACAGGTAGGACAAAAGACACTGTCAGCCTCAAAGGCATGCACACACTTTTTATATAATAGTTACTTTCATCACAAGTATGCATGTTTTTCTGCCTCAATATATAAACATCCATGTTTTCAATGAGTGATATGGCGGTAACAAGGCTTGTCCCTCTCTGTTGGCAGCTGTGACCCAAACACACAATGCCCCATGCCCCCCTCTCACATGTACCTGCAACCGGATGAGCTGGAGGAGGAGGAAGAGGAGATGGAGAGGGGTCCCACTCCACCCATCCGGGGGGCAGCATCTTCCCCTGCTGCTGTATCCTACAGTCACCAGTCCACAGCCACTCTCACCCCCTCACCCCAAGAAGAGATGCATCCTATGCTCCAGGATGCACCTGACAGCCATGAACGCAGGTATACATACTGCCAGACAACAAAGCATTTTCAAGTATTCAAACATAACATCTGGCAAAATAATGGTCAGCCCGCATTATTATATTTAGATGATATATTCTTCAGCTCCTTCCAAAGAAACACAATTCATAAAATGAATAAACGTCTTTGATGTTTGAGTCCATTAATTCCAAATTCTCTATATTCTGTTGGCCATTTTTCAAAGGCACATCTTGGCTTGATTGATGTGTTACCTTACAGGGAACCATTTGTTTCAGTTCATTTACACAGAGCATGCAGATCAACTTGCAACGATTTGAAAGTTGTTTGAAACATATAATGCAATATATCACAGCCTAAATGTACTGCATAATGTATAGCATTGTAATATGTCTGCGAGCAGGAATAGTTTTGAAAAATTCCATCTTGTTAGAGGGAACAACATCATACATTTAAGATTGAACTGCCACCAGAAACCACATACTGTATCTGGTTGCATAAAGCTACAAACCAATTTTACGATAGAATATTTGTAAACTCACAAACCTTTGCTATGTGTTTAGGTTAGCATGCAAAACACATTTGCTTTCAGACACAGGAACATGTGTTTTAGTTTATATGAAGATAAAACACAGCATATCTGCAGTTTTGCCACAAGCGGGCATTTTTTTATTTACTTGGTTGCTTGATTTGTCTAAAATGATGAACATTTGATGGGATTCAGATGCATTTCTCATTTTCTTGCAGGCGCCACATTATGAGTCCCCCGCCCCCTCCGAGACCCCTCTCTCCTACACACACATATGGGTACATCACCAGCCCATTGGCCTTGGACATTGACGGTATGGAGGAGGAGGATATATTGGAAGAAGAGGAGGAGGAGGGAGATGAGACGGATGCAGAGGTGGCCAAGATGCACTACCACCACACCCACCCCCACACACACCCTCACCATTCTCAAATACATCCACGAAGGTTGCTGCTACGAGGCCTTGAACAAACACCTGCATCCAGCATGGGTGACCTAGAGAGCTCAGTGACTGGCTCCATGATCAACGGATGGGGATCGGCTTCTGAAGAGGATAATGTCTCTTCTGGGAGGTCTAGCGCAGTCAGCTCATCAGATGGATCTTTCTTTACTGATGCTGACTTTGCTCAAGCAGTGGCTGCAGCTGCAGAGTATTCAGGCCTCAGAGTGGCCAAGTACCCACATACACAGGGACAGGAAGTCGGGGGAGCTTCAGGTAAGCCCCCTTCAATAGACATGTAATTGCAGAGTTGGAAAAAGAGGAGTGGAAAAAGCTAAATATGTCTTTGTTTCCTATTTCAGCACGGAAATACCAAATAAACTCGGGCCATCGTCCTGGCAGTCCGGTGTCAACAGATAGTAACATGAGTATGGCAGCTGTACATAGGAGGCCTCCGAAAAAGCAAAAACAGCATCTTGCAGCCCATCCAGGGAACCAGCGTCGTGAACCATATAATGAAGGTAAAAATTCAAATACCTATCAGTATTATGTTCTTTTTTTCTCTTTTTAAGCCCTGCCGATGCTCCTGTGCGAGTTTGGAGTGTTTTGAATTGGTTGACTTTTTGGCTGACGTAAGGTGTTTTTTGTCAATTTATTTGAATGTTTTACGACATGCTTTATTACGACATTTTCACTTTTTTTTCACGTCTACTCTATTTTTAAACCCTGCCGATGCTCCTGTGCGAGTTTGGAGTGTTTTGAATTTTTTGACTTTTTGGCCGACAGAAGGCTATAGTAAGGCGTTTTTGTCAATGTTTGGGAATTTTTAAAGACATGCTATACTATGACGTTTTCACTTTATTTTCTCGTCTACCCTATGTTTAAGCCCTGCCGATGCTCCTGTGCGGGTTTCGGGTGTTTGCATTTTTTGACTTTTTGGCTGACGTAAGGTGTTTTTTGTCAATTTATTTGAATTTTTGACGACATGCTATACTATGAGGTATTCACTTTTTTCACTTTATTTTCACGTCTACCCTATTTTTAGGCCCTGCCGATGCTCCTGTGCTAGTTTTGAGTTTTTTGTTTTTTTTTTACTTTTTGGCCGACAGAAGGCTATAGTAAGGCATTTTTTGTCAATTTTTTGGAATTTTTGACGACATGCTTTATAATGACGTTTTCACTTTTTTCACTTTATTTTCACGTCTACCCTATTGTTAGGACCTGCCAATGCTCCTGTGCGAGTTTCGAGTGTTTTGAATTGTTTTAATTTTTCGCCGATATAAGGCTATAGTAAGGCATTTTTTGTAAATTTGTTTGAATTTTTGACATGCTTTATTATGACATTTTCACTTTTTTCACTTTATTTTCACGTCTACCCTATTTTTAAACCATGCCGATGCTCCTGTGCGAGTTCGAGTGTTTTGAATTTTTTGACTTTTGGGCCGACAGAAGGCTATAGTAAGGCATTTTTTGTCATTTTTTTACGACATGCTTTATTATGACGTTTTCACTTTTTCACTTTATTTTTTACGACATGCTTTATTATGACATTTTCACTTTTTTCACTTTATTTTCACGTCTACCCTATTTTTAAGCCCTGCCGATGCTCCTGTGCGAGTTTCGGGTGTTTTGAATTTTTTGACTTTTTGGCTTACGTAAGGTGTTTTTTGTCAATTTATTTGAGTTTTTTACAACATGCTTTATTATGACGTTTTTACTTTTTTCACTTTATTTTCACGTCTACCCTATTTTTAAACCATGCCGATGCTCCTGTGCGAGTTCGAGTGTTTTGAATTTTTTGACTTTTGGGCCGACAGAAGGCTATAGTAAGGCATTTTTTGTCA